>JAZHYW010051086.1:0-78937 GCA_037355805.1 Ixodes ricinus
GTAGTAAAAACTGACATAAGCTACCACTTTGGTATATTTTTGTGGATAAAGATAAACATCAATAAAAGACAGAATAAACCGACCGTAGTAAAGTTTCACAATATAACGCCAGATAGCCTGGATAACTTTAGACGAAAACATTCTTCTATGGACTGGAGTGATGTTCTTCTTGAAACGAATCCAGATAAAGCGTACATTATGTTCTTGAATTGATCTAAAAACTCTATACAAGCTGTTTTTTTATATAAATCAAAAAGTCATAGGAAAGTCTGTAAACCATGAATTACGAAGAATTTACTTTTAAAAAATTAGTATAAAAAATGCGCTATATCACAAATTTCTGAAAGCAAAGGAGATAAAAAACTTTATATTTCGAAACGTTATCGCAACCAGTTAAACAGAAAACTCGAAACCTTTGAGAAACATATTTTATTGATTTCTTTTTGACGTGTGCTAATATGACTGATATGATATGGATAAAGCTAAGCTCTGTTCTAAATCGTGCATGTACCCCGAAACAAGTACAAACTATGAAATGCGACGGTGAGGAAGTGACAGGAATATCATTAGTGAATGTATTCAATGATTATTTCGTGGGTTTAGCTAAATACACCTCAGACTCAAATGCTTGCATGTTTATATAATTTCGAAATTGTGTATCCATGCTTCTTAGTCCCGCTACCGATATAGAGGTAATGTCTGTCTTCAGTGCATTAAAAACAGTAAAAGTTGTGACTCCGACGGTTTCCAGACAAAGCCTGTAAAGTATGTAATAGAAATTATTTCCCCTGTCTGACTCATATATTCAACCTTTCCATGCAAAATGGCTTGTTCCTTTAGCGAAGGCAACTAGCAGAAGTAACTGTTTTATAGAAGAAAGGTAATAGAGATGAACTAGGTAATTATCAATCAATCAATTTTGCCAGTCTTTTCGGACGGGCTAAGAAAAAGATTACTACTACAAATGACTTCATTTGCAGATAATCATAACCTATTAAGTTCATCTCAGTTTGGCTTCCGCAGACAGCGGTCCACTGAACATGCTCCTCTTGCACAGAAAGAATATATTCTCAAGAACTTTGAAAAAAAAAAAAAACTAACTCTCGGTTTATTCATTGACTTTACGAAAGCCTTTAGCTATCTTGATCATAATTTGCTATTTAAAAAAAATTAGAAATGTATGGATTCCGTGGTTTATTGTTACAACTTATAAATTCATATTTGTCTTTCCGTCAGCAATACGTACACATTAATGGTCATTCATCAGCAATAAAATGCATTCGGTCAGGTGTTCCCCGAGGAAGCATCTTGGGCCCTTCTTATGAAACCTTTACGTAAATAACATTGTAAATATCAGTCGATCAACGAAGATCATTATTTATGCTTACGACTCTAGTTTACCTTTTACTGGTGATGCCGCCTTAAATCTCATAGATACCGCGAATGATACGCTAGATAAAATAGCGAGATGGAGTAGATGTAGTGCTTTAAAATAAACATAAATAAGGCTAAGGCAGTTCTATTTCGCTCAAAGAATAAACAAGTTGACATAAACAAGCCCATTTGTTTAGACCCTTTTAGAATTGAGATAGTCTCTTCTTTTTAAAACATTGGGTATCTTTTTCTCGTAGACAATGTCATGGGACGATAACGTTAATTACATTATATGAATATTGTCCAGCATTGTTGGCTTGGTATATCGTAATAAACACATAGTTCCACTTAAGGTAAATAATTTAATATTTAATGCATTATTTTCTTTTCATATAAACCATGGTCATCTAGTATGGGGCACAACCACTTTTACTAACTGTAAGAAAATATTCATTTTGCAATAAAAAAAGACTAATAAGTATTTGCAAAGTCCCATTCGAATGTTTCATGGATTCACGTTTTACTCAACAAAGTGTAGTTAAAAGTTTCGATTTTGGATAGATATCGCCTTTGTGCAAAATATATGATTGAAAAAAGTGTGTATATACATCATCTTGAATATTTAGTGAATCTGACACAAAAAGTACACTCGTACCAAACGCGCATTCTGCAATCCTGGCAAGTGCCTCTTTTAGAACAAATTACGACCATTGTACCATAGCATACACGTTACTGACCATCCTTAACCACCTTCGTAAGCACAACATTGAACTTGACACGCTATAGGTAGGTACCTTGCGGGACATGATACTCTCTGGGCAAATCAGCCACGATTGAACGGTGCCTGGCAACAATATGCTTGTGTTTTGTATATTGTACAATTAACTAACGTAAACTATTTTTTCTAGTTTTTTCTTGAAAGTTGTGGGGCACTGCTCTTTTTTGTCTTGTCTTAAATAATGTATGCCAGAATTATTTTTTGTTATAGTGCCTTGAGACGATGTATGCAAGTGACCTTTTTGCTATAGCGTCTGCTTATTTTCTTAAGTTTCACACATCTTTTTTTGCCGACTGTTCAACCTCTTTTTTGTTTAGTGTTCTCAGTGTATTTCCTTTTTTCCATGCACACTGCTTGTGGCTGCTGAAGTTATGGGGGCTTAGGACCAGTCAAGCTGTATCAACAGCTTTTTCCCAGAGCCCCCACCAAAACTGTACCTTTAGTTGGAAAATAAATTTATTAATACTATTATCCCTTACAAAATGAAATACTCTGAAACCTGGGGAATATTTCCAAAATCAAAGACATTTCACCACTGGCAGGTACTTCGGTGTAGACCCTTTCCAGAGTCCGATCAGGTAGATGTTCTTGGGGAACATATAACAATAGGAAGAAGATTCTGTGCCTGGGTGCACCGCCCACCACAGAGGTCAGCAAAGGGGTGGGTATTCTGCCATAACAAGGAAGGCGTGGCTGACACAATTAGTCTACCAATGCCGCCAGGGCTCTATTCCCAAGTGTTGTTGCAGAGGGAGGACCTGTTTCCACTCAAAGTTGGCCCTTGCCGTCTAAGAAGGTGGAAAAAAAGAAGAGAGTGTAGAATAAAGAGAAAGATGTGGAAGTAAAAGGGAAAGAAGGGAGAAGAAAGTAGAAGGGGCGACTGACTGATGGGGAATTGCACTGATAGATCCGGAGCGCTTTCCAAAATCTGCCAGGGAGGCAAAACTTCCGCTCCGTGGAACCCGCTCCAAATCGACGAGCGGAAGATGGACTCGCGTTTTCGGAGTGACCCACCCACGACCACCCACCGACCCGGACGGCCATTCAATGTGGACGCTGCTCGAAGTTCACAAGCCGACAACGCCTCAGCCAACTGATCTTTCCGACCACCAGTGACAACCGTCACTTCTTAGCCGCAGAAACAACACGTGACACAGGCCGGGCGAAAATAGCCGTGCTATGGAGCCCATGTCACAAATAACGAGGAAAGCGTCCGCGTTTGCCACCGTCACATACCTTTCGGCCGCCTCATAGTGGCGGGGCACAGCGATTGCCATCAGAGGAGTTTAGATTGCTGGTACGACTTTAATAAACACAAAGAGGTAACAAACCATCACTTGCACGGTCGTTGTCTAATCTGTTATTGCTTTATTGCACGAGGCAGTGCCGGCGGCATGCACTGTAAGAAAGTTTACAATCAGTGGCGGAAAAATGAACAGGCCTATTCCTGCGTCTGCCTTCTTCAGATTTTCATTCGTTCTTTTTTCCGTCCTTCCTCTCACGATCACAAATGTCAGCGCTTGCGATTTGCCACGCTCCAGTCTCGGCTTTTCATCCCTGATCTACGCGAGGTAGAAACATTCGAACCGCAAAAAGCCCGCGTAAAAACCGACGCGTCCGAACAGATCCATCTCGACGGCGGTCCGGCGACCTCGTCGCCCGTGCGCACCGTCGAGTTAAAGGAAATGACGTAGCGCGCTTCTGTCAACTTCCATCCAGATCTCTGAAATCCTGCGGATCAAGTTTGACGGGGTTGAAGGCGCTCGACGGGGCGGGCGCTGCCACAGTTCTACGAGTGGAAAACGACCAACTTGAGCAAAATCTGCGAGCGGAATATGCGCGCTCCAAATGGAGCGCTTATGAATCGCTCGAGACCTGCGAGCGGAATTCACCATGATTCATCCTGGTCGGGCCAAGTCAGAACACTCGTCTACGAGAAGCAGGGGCCGAAGTTGTAAATTGCCTCGCTCGGGGGTCTCGAAGGGTCCAAACGTATCCCGGGCTCAGCTCAACCACCAGGATCCCCCTTTCCCCGGACACGGGTTAAGCCATGCAGAGTTAAGCGTGGGTGGTTAAACCCACATAGCTCGGGGCTCATGGTGATGCTGCACTCGCCAAACAACTCCCAAAGCAGGTGCCCTCTGCGTGGGGGTATGGGGGCCCACGTGGCTGCGGTCCGTGGTGACGCCACTCACCAATCACCTGACACCTAAGGTGTAGGCGCCCCCTGCGGGGTTACTGTGGTACACATTTCAACATTGAAGTTTCTAATATCATAACAAATTCCGTTTATTTCGTAGAGTGTGAAAATCTTAATATTCCAACACTATAGAAAGCCTCAAATGTGTGTCATGTTATAAAACCTAAGCAGGGATTATCGGGTATCGCTAATCGGTGTCATCGAAACTAGCTGCTAAAACTCTCTACTGACGTGAAATTTCAACCATATTCCTGATGGTCTTGAGTTGCGACGTCGAGTTTAATCCGGGGCCGAACCTCCGGGAGAATTTGGCTGACATGGTAGTGCAAAACTCCAAATTCAATTTAACAAAGAAATAAGTACTTATATTTATAAGATATTTGTATTGTCGAGAATCAAGTTACACAAAAAATCGTATCAAAAGGTGAAACTAAAGCTTACCCAAACTGCTACACTCTTTCTGAACAACTACCATCCGTGACAGCTTCTTAGGAAGGAACGTAGTGCTAAATTGAATACAACTAGCTAGACAACGAAATCTTCCAGGTAAAATATATCTACAGTATTTTTACGAACAAGCTCGAGAGAGAACAGAAGAAGCATGAAATAATGCAGCGCTATTTACTTACAAAAAACCATCTACCATTCAAAAGTAAAACGGTATCATTCCTTAAATCATAATTAAAATAATGATCGCTATATCTATCAATGACATTAGTGAAGGTGTACAAGCGCGTGTAAAATTATTTGCGGACGATTGTGTAGTACACAGGATAGTTGAACAAGACGCGGATGCTTATGTACTTTGGTAAAATTAGCGCAAAGACAAGGGAGGAAAAACGTAAAGACAGGAAAGAGCGCTACTTACAACTGGCGTTTAATACTAAGTGAGACAAAGACAAGAAGTACTGACATTTAAAAGAGAAAACGAGGACACGAATAAAAACACGAGAAATTGTCAGTGAAAGAGGAATGAAAGAGAAAGAGAAATAAAAAAATAGAGACGAGGAAAAAGGAACGGGGAAGAAAGGGTTCAGGTCTAAGCTTGAGAGTTGTCCAGACTGTCTAAGACAACAGCGACCTCCAGGACATCAGGGAAACCTTTGTTTATGATTGAAATGGCGAATTCGACCAAGATGCATAGCCAACTAACCAACCGGATGTACTTCAGGAAACTTTAGAAATTCGAAAGGTTGGTGTGACTGCTGGGAAATTAGCTTAAATATACAAAAGTGTAAATATATGTTTTCATGTGGTATAGCTTGCGCGACTGCATACGAACTAAAATATCGTCATACTTGAACGTGTAGACAGCCATAGGTACCGGGGGAGAGGGGGGTATCTTTCCTCTAATTTATTATGGAATGATCATATTGATTATACTCTTGCCAAAGGTAGTAAAATACTGTACTATGTCCGTAGGAATTTTTAAAACACATCCCATAGCGTGAAACAGACGTTATTTTTTTCTTTTATCAGCTTGATTCTGGAATATGCGTGTTTCATCTGGGACCCGCCGCAGTGTTACCTAGTACAAAGGTTAGAGAAGTTTCAGAAACAGAAATTAAGTTTTGTGACAGGAGGTTACAACCCCTGCACAGGTTGTACAGAAATAAAAAAAAAGTAGATTTAGTTGAGTCACTCTTACACGTCGGAAAAGGTGTCTGAGGTTGACAATTTTTTCACAGAATGTATCACGGACAGAGAGGTAATGAACGAAGTTTGTATGTATTAAAGCCGCATCATGAATCTGCAAGATTGGATCACTCGAAAAAAGTAGAAGTTTCGTTATCTAACGGAGTGCTTTTCTTTATCATTTTTGTGAAACGTTCAGGAAGTGGAATTCACTTTTAAAAGAGCTAAACGCGGCTTCTGATGTCGTTTTTTTGTTGTTCTTTTAATAAGAGACTAGACATCTTTATTGAAGTATAGAAATGTATTCGCTGTCTCTCTTTTTGTTTGCGTGCATGAATTTTGAATGCGTCCATTATATGTGCACAGTGTATGCATTCTCCTTTTTAATGCGTAACATGTATTATATTGAGGTAAAGAAATGCATAGTTCATTTTTTTTCTTTCTTTTTGTGTGTGTGCATGAATTTTGAATGTGTTCACTGCACTCGAAGAAAAAGGGGGTGTACATGGGTACTCCCCTTGTCCCATATGTAACTCCCCAAAACTACATTTTGTCGTTCTGACCACTGACGTCGAGCTGGCGATACCAACTTTTACGAGCGGCTTGATAGTCGCCCGATACAACTTATTAAAATAGCTAATGTACTCATTAAAGGCTACATTAAGACAATCAAGGTTTTTTCGGCCCGGCTGCAAAACCTCAGTAATTTTTGTTTGTCTTTGATACGCACATTAGCTGTTTAGTACGTTATATCCAACAGCTATCAAGCCGCTGGCAAAGTTGGTATCGCCAGCTCGACGTCAGTTGACAGAACGACGAAATGTAGTTTTGGGGAGTTACATATGGGACAAGGGGAGTACCCCTGAACACCCCTTTTCCTTAGAGTGTGTGTACGCAATCGGTGTATCATCCTGCATAATGCCTAATGGCGCAGCAGGTACTTCTATAAATAAATAAAGAAATAATATTTGTAACCACACAAAAAGTTGGTCTTGCTGTCACCCTCACTATTTTGTGTTGTGCAGTCAACGTCTTACATTTTCTTTGCCTAATGTACATCATTATAAAGCGTGCCAGTTCTTCTGCTCCTTGTGCACCACGTGCGTATGTTTACCCCCTAAATGCGCCCACGTGCCTTTCTTTGCCCCCAACCTCTACCAATGACGGCGAGCGCTTGGCTGCCTCGACATCGCGCGTCCCCTACGCGTTCTCTCTGTTGCCTTTTGATTGGTGTGCCCCTCTTTGCGTATCAATGCGCCAAATACGCATTTTAATCCACTTGTTCGCCGTATTGCTATTATGCCCCAAAAAGAGTCGCTGGATCGTGTCTTTATAAAGAAATCAATATCGATGATAACGTCGGCCTTTGTTGAACAACAAAGATTAGTGAAATATTGTAGAAACTTTCATAATCAGGATTCTTCTTTGAATACTCGAATACGAAAAAGGATTTCGCAAAAAAAAAGGCATTTGTAAAACGCTCAAATAAAATATTTTATTAAGACTTTGTTTTGAAAAAAAAAGAAGGTAAACATTATTATTTAATGCACCAAAATGTTTTGTATTTTCTTTAAAACTCGGGTTCGGCTGTTACCAGAAGCGACATTCTCCGTGTCTGCATGTCTGCACAAAGAACAGCAACATATGAGTGATAAGAAAGTTATCTAAAATATGTAACAGACCTCTAGTTTTTATTGCTTTAATTATTACATTTTCAGTTATGATGTTTTTCTGTTTGCATTAGTTTCTAATTGAACCATTTTGCGAATCGCTACCAAAACCTGCCCGTTTATTAAAAAAACAATTAAACGCTAAAAATCGTACGGCGTCATGAATTTATATGATTTATATGCGACATATAATAAAATATCGTTTACTAAACTTACAACATATATGAAAATTGAAATGGTTAAACGAGGAAGGATTACAACAATGAATAAAAGTTACAACACGCTATAAGTTCATTACAAGTTATAACAATGAACGTTAATCAATTCCTGCGGAATCAAGTTTTCAACTGTGTCTCTATTAGGGTAAGCCGCTAAAACTAGTACGTAAATTAAAGTTGAGTGCATTAAAACTAAGCTTTGAGAAATCGTGCATTTTAGCGACGAAGTCTGAGACTATGTTCTTGGACTTCATATTTTATAGTACTGTTTTTAAACTCGTAAGAAATTCCGACTCTGTGAAATATTGTTACATATTATTAAAATGTTACAAAATTGGACTCTTCATTATGCCAATCTAATTACCTCCGAATATAGTTGTCGTTCAAAAAACCGTGGTCATAAATGTGGTTAGTGTAACACTATATAAAGTAGATGGAATGCAATGCCGTCAAGACAGACAGTGCCATAATATTTGACGATATGAATGCCAATTCAACATATCTCATCGTAAAATGATAGCTGCAGCTCTTACATTTCGCCAGACTTTAACTATTAATACTGGATCAAATACTTAAAACCTAAAAAAATATTATCAATACATCCTTGATAATAATCTCATTTTTTATATCTTGAGGAACTTTTTATTAAGTTTCTAATATCCTGTCTTATATCAGGATTTGGTTTTAACCGACATGTTTCTGCCTTTATTCATGTAAGAATTCTTCTGTCAACATTTTAACTAACAAGATATATTGTTGGATCATAAAACGATTTTATCAAAATATAAGTTGAATAAGTAATAGCATCGTAAACCTATAAACAAACCTCAGATTTGATCAGTAAGATCATGTTAACGCCACAAAAGCCTACGCACCGCATTTTGTCCGTAGCAAGCCAACCCTTCGGGTGCGGAAAGCTCGAAATACAAATATCTTCCATAAACATCAAGTTTCACCCTGCATTGAACTTTGCATTTCAGAAGGTCCAATTGGTTTTGCGGCTGCAAGATTTATAAAAACAAATCAGGTAAAGATAATTATTCGATATTCAAAATATTAGAAATTTATTCTGCCTGTCAATACAGATAATTATGTGCACTTTTATATAGTATCCTTCTAGATAAATTCTTTCAAATAACAAAAATAACAACGCATATCCGCTTCTAAATATCTTGAGATGAAAGCAAACGATTGATCGCCATATGCGTAGAAATACATAATTCTATGTAGCAATTTGACGAAACCAATTGCTCATACTTTTACACGCTTGCTCTGAGACCTCCATTAATGTACTGGGTCCAATTTTGTCAATGATTTAGGTTAAAGGCTACTTAACTAAGGTTATTAAAGGGAACGTAAATGTATTGAAACTTAATGTAATAATCTCTAAGTCTAAAAATTATGCCTGGGTAATTTGTTCGGTTTTCATTATTTTACGCGATAAAAGCGTTTGCACGATTAGCTTGAAAATCTGCGCTCTGCAGATACATAAAGCCCAAGACGCTTTTGTATTACTAAACACAAATGAATAATTGAATGAATCAATGAATCAATTTCCCATTCAAAAATTTATTCAAATCTACAGATTTGAATTTTTCGGAATTCTATTTATTTCCATGTTACGACCAATGTCGGCCTGATCAGTTCAGCTTTTTACCCGCTTCTATATTCTTTATCACCATTAGCGAGGGTAAAACTGGCTTTTTATGTTGTCCGAGAATCCACCTTATACATCTTTATCTTGCATCCGGATATCATTCTGCATGTACGTTAAATGATGTCTTCCTTATTAGCAGGATTCCGTGTTTTCGGTGTCTATTTTACGGGAAATTAGTAGGGTGTTTTTCGGAGTTTATTTCTTGCCAAAAGTCGGAGATTATCAGCTTATTTTTGTTTAATCTCTAAATTTCAGAAATTCAGAGTTTATTTTCGCAGTGTTTGCTATTAAAAATAAATAATTATTAAAAAAAATTAACATTATGCGGGTGTAAACGTATGCTAGTAAAAAATAGAACGGGCTTTGATAAATTAATATTGCTTTAGCTGGATTTGGCGTTTCTGACATTGCCATTGACAATACTGATTTGTCTAACGACAAACGTGGCACGCGCGTGTTGCTTCGATAAACGTCGTATTTTAAAACCAATAAACTCTTGAAGATAACTGCTGGAAAGCCCGTATTTATCATATCCTATTCCATCAACCTACCCCACGGCCGCGAGAGGTGTAGTGGTAACCTTTGTACTAGAGAAGTTACATACTGCTCTCCCTGAATAGGGTCAGCTGAAGAGTTGCAACGTAGAACACCCGGGAGAGGAAACAGCGGTGTGTATGTCTTTTCCTCTCTCGGTTTTCTTGCATTGCAACTGTTCAGTTGACCCTATTCAACATGTACCAACTAGCTCAAGCACAAACCTGCCCCTCTTCCCCATTTTATGCAATCTCTAGGGTTCATAGCTTTCACTGTTACACACAACCTCTCCTTCCTCTAAAGCACAAATAGTATGACCGAAACTGGAATTGAAAACTGTGGCTTTTGTCGTGACCCGAAAGTACAATGACCTGTTGTCCTGAATGAACCTTGATGAAATAAGTGGTAAGACCCCTTTCAACAATGGTGCGAGATTAAAAAGATGACTGTTGTGTCATTTTTTCAGGAACACTGAGACTTTGCGCTGATCAAACGTAATCGTAAAATAGCATCTGGGGAGGGGGGGGGGTGAGTGCATCAAAATTCGAAGTTTTTCGGGTGAATCCGAATTGGCAATAATTCCTGACGAAGAGTGCTTTTGGGATTTCTCGGGTTTATCCAAAAACACAGAACCCCACTACTAAGGAAGGCAACACGGGTATACCCTTCGTTAAATAATTGGTATTCTCTTGAGATGTATTATGACCTGTATACAAATTCATTTTATGTGTGTCTTCTGCACCAGGAGGTAGACCGCGAGGTTATTTGTTGGCACAGAAAATAAATAATGCTTAAAATTAAAATCTTATTTTTATGGTGCGGCCACAGCCACGGAGAGCCCAGGAAAGAGAATCTTTGCGGTGCTTATGGAATACGAGCAAACGGGTGTTTAGCCAAGCCGGTAACCGTACAAAAGCTCACCGGACAAAAGCTCATCGGGCAGAAGCTCGCCGGACAAAAGCTGACCCATTGTTTACAAACCCAGACAAAACCTCCCCTCGTTTCTTTTTTTTTTTAGTTATTCATGCGAAACACGGGCTGGGATAAAGTGCAGACGCAATGGACATTGCACCATTTTTAGGAAAACTGGTACTTCATCCCATGCAAAGGTGTCGACAGATGAGCCATAACAGGCAGAGAAGCAACGATTTGGGACTAAAATTTAAGTCACCGAAGCTGAGTGGAGCTGATAAGATCAAGCTTGCTTGACTCAAGATATGCTGGAGCACCCTTGTGCCACGCCCGATAAACTTTGTGAACCGAAGTTCTTGAAACCGAAGAGTGACCGAAGAAGCGAAGTCACCCTTTGGTGACCTCGCTTTTTCATTGCGCTTATGTAACGCTAAACGCGCATATAAGAATTAGACACAATGTATCTTCATTAATAATGCATAAGTTTTCTTGGGGTTCAAAGTAATATTTGAAGTGAATGGCTAAGAAAATTATATTGTCTCCATCATTGTGCATCGTAAATGTATTTGAAATCAAGAACTATCTAAGGGTGATGTGAAAGGGAAACTGAAGCAAAACTGTATATATACAAACCATTGAGTTGCGAAGTTTTAGAATGTTTTGAAGGAACGGGAGTTGGGCTTTTGAACAAGTACAAGACAGATGACCAATTTAGAAAGCTGTGCGGGATTTTCGATAGGCAGGCGTTCCTTATACCACAGCTTGTGCCCGAAGGCCTACCCTTCATCAAGGAAAAGTCTACCGGTGACATCGACAACCTGCTGAGCTACTTTGATTGCACGTATGTCAACGGCCCCTTCCGTTGATGCTTTTGCTCCTTCTGCGGCGGCATTTAGAGCGAACTCTTGCCTTTGCCTGACTGTGCGCCGACGACGACCGGAGTTTCCCCCGGAACGGTGGAATATGTCCGACGCCACTCTGCAAGATAAAGACCGGAGGAACAGCACCTACGAAGTATGGAATATTGGATCAAGAAGCTTATCGGCCACGCCCATCCAAGCGTCTGGAGGCTGCTTGAATGTTGCCACAGCATTGACACAAGCCCTGAAAGGTGAACTCCCAGAGAAGCGGATGCAAAAATCCACTCTGTGCCTGCAGAATCGTCTGAAAAATATTTGCGAGTGATTATAGGTACCCTGAGATCTTCCAAGACTGCTGAAGCTAGTAGGAGACTGAATTCGCTTTTAACCAATCAATAAATACACTTATTTCTATTCTAATCAACAAGCCATGCGCCTGTCAGATTTAATATATCGTAACATTTTAGTGTCGCTCGCATGCACCAAAGTTGTCCGCACTCGTCTTAAGACCAACATGACTTTTTCTCCTGGTCAGCTTTTGTCCGGGTCTGTGAAACAATGGTTAAGCTTTTGTCCGGTGAGCTTTTGTCCGGGATTCAGCCGAGCCATGTAGGCGCGCAGTGAAAACCGACGAGCCATATCAACAGGCAGTTAAAACCGCAATCATATATCCCCCTCCTCCATTTACAATTTGCTGCAGCTAAAAAACCACCTTCTATATCTGTGCCTCTGCGAAGGCTTCAAAGAAATTCTAGAAGTATAGGGTGTTAATAGAAAAGGCAGCTCTCCGGAAAGAGACTGCCTGCCACAACAGTCGTCAGTGTTATGAATCCGAAACGGACGAGCCCTGAACCGCTTCAATAGGGACCGATAAGCGGAAAGCGTTTATGCGCCCCTCTTCAAATGCTGCTCTTTGCTGGCAGCTGTGGAATCCCTGCACAATGGCGGACTAAAACCGAAACGTCGCGGCACACTTTATGCGTCTGGTTGGAGTAGACGAAACACACCCACAGAGAATGGGGATGAGCGCAGTGAAGTTCCACTTTTAACGTGTTTGATTGACTCGTCGGCTCCTAGAGGTGGCCGCGCTCCGACATTCGCCGTGTTATGGAATAGAAAGTTTTCTTAGACCGTGCTTTCCCTTCCGCTAAGGAACCCGCGCGCAACGAAAAAGGCGCTACTGCGAAAGCGCGCCGATGTCATTGACTACGAAGTTCCGGGTATGACTCGAACTAATGACTCGAACATTCCACGATATCAGTTTTACCGCCATTTGTGCAGTTGTTTTAATAATAACCCTCTAATAATCTGCACACGAATTTCAAAAGAGGTTTATTCCGCCGTAGCCGATTGCTTTCATCGGCGTGGCCAATCTTCAAAGGTCAGCCGCAGAAAAAAAAATTAAAATAGAGCTTTTTCATTCGCTCCCCAGCAGTCCTCTCCACTTGCAGAAGAGGCGTGATGGCGGCCGACATGTCAGCGTAGATATTCTTGTAGTCAGCGGCACTGATGGAAAGAGGTTGGGAGCCGGGATGTCTTCGGATGTGGGTACCGCGTCGGGCTCGGTACATTAGGAAGCGTGTGGGGTGAAAGAGGCTCCGGAGGTTGGTTGGAGGGATCATGACGACGTAGCTGGTCGGCGTGGCGGCGGTAGTACTGGACGCTGTCCGGGGACTGCACTTGGACCAGGCGGAAACGGCCGGTTGACTCCACAACTCCACCTGTCTCCACGACTGTAGCTCCGGAACCGGATGGACTCTCCCGGAAAGAACGGGTTAGTCTCTTGTCGGTGACAAGACGCATTCGATGGAGAAAACGTGGAATCCAGGCGTGAGCGTATGTCGTATCCGAGTAAACTCCAGGATGGAGAATGACCGTATTCTCCGGGCGCGCGGCGATATTCATGCAGAAAACGGGCTAGCCCAGTCCCCTTGATGACTTGGCTCATCCTTTGCAAACCTTCCTTGGCCGTGCGGATGGTCCGGTCCGGCTTTCCGTTAGATTGTTGAAAATAGGGTTACACAAAAATGTGTGCAATATTGTTTCGTTGGAAAAAACGACCCAAGTCTGCACTTTTGAACTGGGGTCCATTGTCCAAAACGATAGTACAAGGTATTCCAAGCTGACTGAAAATCAATTGTAGCTCGAACGTGGTGGCCTCGCCTAATGTGGATCTGAGTGTGGCCGCTTCAATCAACTTACTGTGGGAGTCTATTAAAACCAACATGAACCTGTTTATGGAGCCGTTAAAATTCGCGTGCACTCTTGACAATTTGTTTCTTAGTCTATGACCACGGAACGGGTTCATTTGCCGGTGGCCCCGGAGCAGCTTGAACCCATTTGGAGCATTGAATGACCATACACTCTAAATCTTGGTCCATTTTGGGGTACCGAATAATGGTCCGAGCTAAAGTTCTCATAGCCAATGTGGCGCGGTGGCTACTGTGCAAATGGGCCAGTACCGTTTTACGAGCTCCCCGTAGTCTTACGACCTGCGACCTCCAGCCCCAATGAACCAAACCGCGAACTGTTGCCAGTTCCTTACGACTTTCTAGATATCGTTTTAAGGGTACCTCCGCATTTTTGGGGGGCCAGCAACCGCTCTAATTCACGTTTATGCAAAACCGGCAACCAAGCAAGAACTGTCGAAATTGGGAGATCCCAATAACCAGAACCACGGCCTCTCCTCCGAACTGAGCGTAATTCCGTTCTGCTACAGATAAGGTGCGCGAGCGAAACCCGATGGACCGAGAGTCGCTCTCGACCTTTGGGAACATTACGTCTCAGGTGTCATACGGCGATGCGCCACACTTAAAACCTGAGGGCTTGCTGGGGTCAAAACAAGCCACACTGTTGGCGTTTTTAAAGCTGCTTTGCCGTCTTCCAAAGCCTTTACCGCGGCCCTAGGACAGTCCCACCTTTGGTGTTTTAGTAACAACGCATACAACGGAGGTGACAGGGTCGCCATGTACGGCAATAACTTGCTGCAGCATATTATGAGGCCCAGATAGGTTTTAGTTCCAAGACATCTTGTGGCCAGGGGGTGGCATGACTGCTTTCAGGCTCTCCTCCTTAGATGAAGCCCCGAGGCGTCTATTTTATGGACCAGTTAGTTTACTTCTTTCTGGCGGAACTTTCACTTGTCTTTGCTAAGATTGTCCTATTGAGAAAAAACAGCAAGATAATCATGCTGGTCAAGCTGGTATAGCTGGTTTTTAAGCTGGATCGAGGTGGTTCGAGCTGGTATAGGTGGTAATCAAGCTAGTTCGAGCTGGTCAAGCTGGTTCAAGCTGGCACTGGAGCTGGGGAAGCTGGTACTTGAGCTGGTTCGAGCTGGTACTGAAGGTGGTTCAAGCTTGTCAAGCTGGTAAAGCTGGTTCAAGCAGGTTCGAGCTGGCAGTGCAGCTGGGCAAGCTGGTTCTAGCTAGTACTGAAGCTAGTTCAAGCTTGTCGAGCTGGTGCTGAAGCTGGTCCAAGCTGGTTCGAGTTGGTCAAGCTGGTCTTGCTGGGAGCGCGCAAGTCAAGGTCGGCTTGACGTGGTCGAGCTGGCATTGCTGGGAGCGCGCGCGCCAAGGTCGACTTAGGCTGGGACGAGGCCACGTCCTGTACTTTGTCCTCTCGTTTTCGGCAGACCACGGGGCGCTTCGCGCGCGCTGCGAGCTGCATTTGTGTGCGAGAAAAGAGAAAGAGAGATTGGTACGAACAGAGAATTTGAGACACGTTTGGCTAGCTTGGGCTGATTTTCGAAGGGACGGCTGAGTGCGCGTTGTTTGGAGACTATTTGAAAGGCGGTGCAAGCGAAGCGGGTTTTGAGGAGACAGCGAGCGGCAGTCCGTTCAGCGCGGGAAGAAGTCGGGCGCCTCAACTGGGGCGTCGTTTCACGTCTTCGGACATGTGTGTGATCTTGGATGACGGTGGTGCCGAGGAGTATCGCCAATGGCACCCAAGCCACACGGATTTCCTCGCCCCTGCCGACTACGCAAGAGGCCGCTTCGCTCCCATCACTGACGGGACCCATGTTCGCTTCTCTCATCCATGTAGTATTTTTATTGTTAATGCATGTTTTTGCGTGTGTCTAGTATTTTTTGTGTTGAGACATAAGCAATCTAGTTTTAATAACATTGTTTGTTTTGCACCGAGAACTAATGCCTGTGCGTCGGTTACTACTCCGTCAGCGCCAACGATGTGTAGCATCTGAGCTCATGTCAGCAGGCAGTGAGTACGAAAATATTAAATTAGATGCCGAGTTAGCTTTTCTGAAGAGTTTAGCTTGTTTATTCTGTGTTAATTTAAACTGGTTAAACTGGTGGGGAAGTTCACCAGCATGACCTGTTGAACCAGCATGCCAAACTGGGCATGCTGGAGCAATAACCCTGCTTGAAGCTTGGACCAGATCAACCAACATGCCAAACTGGGCATGCTAAGGAAATAACCCAGCTTGAAGCTCTGGACCAGATCAACCACCATGGCAAACTGGGCATGCTGGAGCAATAACCCATCTTGAAGCTTGGACCAGATCAACCAGCATGCCAAACTGGGCATGCTGGAGCAATAACCCAGCTTGAAGCTTGGACCAGATCAACCAGCATGCCAAACTGGGCATGCTGAAGCAATAACCAAGCTTGAAGCTGGGACCAGATCAACCAGCATGCCAAACTGGGCACGCTGGAGCAATAACAACTTGAAGCTTGGACCAGATCAACCAGCATGCCAAACTGGGCATGCTAGGGAAATAACCCAACTTGAAGCTTGGACCAGATCAACCACCATGGCAAACTGGGCATGCTGGAGCAATAACCCATCTTGAAGCTTGGACCAGATCAACCAGCATGCCAAACTGGGCATGCTGGAGCAATAACCCTGCTTGAAGCTTGGACCAGATCAACCAGCATGCCAAACTGGGCATGCTGAAGCAATAACCAAGCTTGAAGCTGGGACCAGATCAACCAGCATGCCAAACTGGGCACGCTGGAGCAATAACTTAGCTTGAAGCTTGGACCAGATCAACCAGCATGCCAAACTGGGCATGCTAGGGAAATAACCCAGCTTGAAGCTTGGACCAGATCAACCACCATGGCAAACTGGGCATGCTGGAGCAATAACCCATCTTGAAGCTTGGACCAGATCAACCAGCATGCCAAACTGGGCATGCTGGAGCAATAACCCAGCTTGAAGCTTGGACCAGATCAACCACCATGCCAAACTGGGCATGCTAAAGCAATAACCAAGCTTGAAGCTGGGACCAGCTTAAGCTGTTTTTTTTCTCAATAGGGTGACCACGTGTTCCTGGAGTATTCTGCAGAACGGAACAGAGTGTAGATTCGCCTTGTTTCTCCACCACCAACACTTCCTCGAGGTGGACCTGAACGCCAAGGAAATCCTTTACGATGGCTCAATTCTGCGCGGGGGTGGAGGCCTGTTCAAATACCAGTATATTCTAGCAAAACAGACACTTGTGCGTGTTAATTACGGCCACACACCTAGCGCTTTCATCAAGGCAAAGCTGGTGATAGGCGTTTCTAAAATACAGAGTGCTGAAGACCTGGCCCCCGCGAAAATACTCGAAGATATACTCGATAACGTGTGATGAATAGGGAGGAATGGGGAGGAATCGGACATTTTACACACCATCGTTTTTGTGTAATTTAATGGGAACCTTGAAACACGTTTAATGGTCCTAAATGCAAAGAGAAACACCTTTCACATCAACAGAGCAAGACGTCGCCCTAACTCGACTAGATAAGTAAACAAAAATAACTTGCAAGTACAAAAATGTGTGTCCAGTTCCGCTTTCCCCCAAGGGAGGAATGGGACAAATGCAAGATTGTGCTAAAATTCTACTAGTGAATATTATAGGCAGATGGGGTCTTCACCAAACATAAACCCCCATCGCATTCATGTTTTTTCCTCTGATTGTCTGTCGTTTTGGACCGGGGATTAATAGTGTGGTGACATTTTACACGAACAAAAATTTGCTGACCTAAATATCACTACAGCTAAAATTAAATGATTCACCGTTATTATAGGTTAAGCTTATTATTGATCTACCAACAGAGCACCAATCTTTATAAAAAAAGGACAGAGTTGTCCCATTCCTCCCACCATTTCACCGTACCATCCTTTCAAACTGTATTGCACATGGTGAGTGTGCAAATCGGGGCAACAGGTGGGACTTTTAGCTTTAAATAGTGGTGGTTACTAGCAATCTAAGAACACACCTTTTCAATATTCCTTTATGACAACCTTTGGCAAAAACGCTTTGGTTGAAGGATAGAGTAAAACGAATCTGTGCCACTTTTGGGTGTCGATGTGGAAACCACTGAATCAAATGGGGTACACCACGCCAAGCTGGTGCGCAATTACAGTTGAAAATACCGCTATTACGGCGCCATCAATCTAGCAGTCCAGCTTTTGGTCTCTGGTCTTATCGGGCTTTCGTCTATCTAAAAAAAACAACTTTGAACTCTCGATGACTTCGTTCTGTTTTGACGAGTAGCACGGAGATCAACGCTCTACGACTTATGAGTACGTTAGCGTGTAGACCACTTTCGACGAGTTGAACGCTTGCAAGATTTCAATTGACTTTGAACTTCGAGCCGACACCAGCAATGCGCGTTTTTTCGCTGCGTCTGTTACCAAATGTTCTTCGAGGAAAGTGTCGAGACAAGTCAGACAAGCTCTCTCCACATCTCTGCTTTCATTGCTGGGGCACCATATAAGCCATGGTATGTCTCGCAGAACTCTTGTCGCCGTAGCTCACAGGGTGTGTCGCAGGACTTGCGACAAAGGCTGGGGTCGGCCTTGCCGCACTGTTGGGAATCCGGAATGAACGAACCACGCACTGCGCCTAGTGGCGCCGAAAGGCGCAACGCGTTTATTCCGCCATAGCCGGTTCCTTTTATCAGCGCGGCTGGTCTTGATAGGTCGGCCGGAGGGAAAAAAATAAGAAAACAAAGGAGCTGTGTGATTCGCTCTCAAGCAGTCAGATATTGCCTAACACACACTAATCAGCTGAAAAAGTGTGTTTCTTTCTTTCGTTGAACCACCCCACCGGTAGGAAATTTTGAGTCTTTGCCGAAACAGCCGAACTGCATTTTAGGATTGTGTAATGTAATCAAAATTGTTGTGTATATGCCAAAATGCGCATCTACCACGACTACTATACTTACCTGAGGATAGAAAATAGCAGGATAGGAAGGGAAGTTCGCTTTGCAAAACGTGTTCCCATTAAAGTTGTCTCCTGGTAATTTTTTTCCTGATTTCGTGAAGTAGTCAAATTCATACTTAATGGCTAAGCATTCCGTATTGAGAGTTCTGAAAAGTAAATGTATAAAAGCAATGTTAAACTGTTTACGTGCTTTTCTCGAGTTTTCTCTTCGAAGGTAATACGGGTTTCCTCGTCGGCAATATTTTATAAAATGTAATGTTTGAGAATAATTTATGATCATATTTCCACTACAGAAAGTGCAGTTAAGATAAGATTTCATTAATTATTCCTTTTATTCTACTTTTTTTAACAAAATTAATAAATACTTTCCCTGATAAACAATTAGACCTTTCAAATTGTGAAGTTGTATCTTTTAATATTTCTTCTTGTTGACATATAGAGCGTTTTCTCTGAAACTGATTTCTAAACTATTTGAGAAATACATAAAAAATGAAAAACGTTTTCAATTTTCTGTGATGCCGAATTAGAGCGCAGCTCTTGCGGAGGAGGAGGGTGTTATGAATGGCGCCCAAGGGTACCGGCCCGTCTCCCCCCGACGCGATGTCGCCTGTTGCCCGAAGACCCAACAAACTGCAGTTGAGCACCCCATCTCTTCAGACTGTACCAGGACATCACTCTGGTCGTTCGTTTGGAGCTCGTGCAGTGCTTTCACGTAGTTTTGAGCGTCCCGCACAAAGGACGCACCTGCAGCCGCGAGCTGCCTGGTGGAGGAAAGACGACGAAAAAGAAAACGATCTTCAGTGAGAGCACGCGCAGCGCGTGCTGTTGTTCTGAAACGCGTCCTTGAGGAAAGCAGCTTACGATCATCCGCCTAACATGTACATAAGATGTAATTAAATCTGTACATACTGTACATTTTGTTACCGGGGATCGGCTCCCAGTCTCCTGCACCAGTCACGCTCCCGTACCTGGCATGAGTCGTCGCACCGCCAAACAGGGTCAACCGCTCGGTACCGACAAGTGGAAGGTCATGTGCATCGTCACGTGACGTCAGACATGACGTCACGAGTGACGTAAGGTGGGTAAACTTTGCTCGCTAAGTTCGCCGGAAAATTTTCCCGCTAAATTCAGGGGAAAATTTTAGCTTCGAACTTTTACCTCGTGACGGCAAGTCTGACGTCCGACGTGACGTCATGTCTGACGTCACGAGGGTAAACTCTTTTCGCTAAACTTAGCGGGAAAGTTTGCCCGCTAAATTTGGAGGAAGAATATCCCGCCACATTTAAAGGGACAATTTTGCCCTCGTGACGTCACACGTGACGTCACGTGCGACGTTATTATGGGAAACGTCCCATAATGCAACGCACAGTTACGACGACGGTGACGGCGTCGCCGCTCAAGCCGGAAACGGGCGCCTAAGAGCTCCGCTCTAAAATGCTTTGTTTAATATTATTTATACCTGAAAATATAAACTGCCTGCATTCTTAAAGGGGCGGTGCAGCGATTTTTTGGTCTTTGGCCAATTAACTGCGCAGATTGATTTGTGTCACCTATGGAACGAAGAACGTTAAACCGTATTTTCTTGCGGGCGCTACTTTTTATTAAAAAAAATAAACAAATCGAAGGTCAAAGTTTCTCTCAAGTATCCACGTCGCCTTTAAAGTGACGTACTCTGGGGGATCACGTGGTTTCCCCATGGGTTCTCTCTTCAGAGAGCCCAGCCGCTTCCTCCGCAATTATCGACTTTTAAAGGATTAGCATCGTCGAAGGTCGCACCAAGCGATCGACTCAAAAGTCGGTTCACCATGGTGCGGACGGCCAGTGCAGCAGAGGAGGGGGACAGGTGTTTGTTGACTTACGCGTATCCCCCAGAGACCATGTCACCGTAGTTCCCGTAACCTTCAGCACACAACTGAAGATCGGCAAATGATTCTTTTTTTTTTTCGACTACGCAGCAGAATAGCAGTTTCTCGGGGTAAGGTGACACGTTCTTCGTCACTTGTGCTTGGATAAACAATAAAAAAAATATGAACTGCCAATTCTTTTAACATTAAATCCTTGCACTTCCGCTTCAACATTACAAGAGTGCAACCAATGCCTTTAATTATATATATATATATATATATATATATATATATATATATATATATATATATATATATATATTGTAGATTACAATTATCAAAGTGCGCATATATACTTCACCTTGACATGATTTAATGTATATTTTCTGAAAATGTCATAACTAATTCTACAATGATAAACTTGCTACGTAAGCGTTAATTAGTGTTGCATACTTTTTGACAGACTGTTTGGCGGTGACCTCGGTTGTTTGTTGAGCCAGCCGCCTACGCAGCATAGGGAAAATAGCAAATCCAAGATCTCTCTTTACCCGAAAAACATTTTCATCTGCTGTTTGCAGCAAGGAGAGAAGTGAAAGGCCTTCGTATCCTTCTCGATGTAGCTCATCACGTAGCCCTGTTCCCAAGCGCATGCTGGATAGTTTGATCCTGGATGATTTGGAATATGGGCTAGCGGTCCAGCACCATCATGTGCGCAGGAAAACCTAAAGTAGATACGTATTGCTATTAGTTCGATTTAATACAAAGACTATTTTTTCTAAGCTCTCAAACCTGCGTTTTTATTTGTTGATGCTGTGGACACGGATTTCACCATAAATCTTGTCTAAGGAAATTCAGAACATTCAAAAATAGAAGTTACAAAAAACGATGGACATACAACGTATGAAACTGGGCTACGGTGTTTATTCTTCTACCCTCCTTACATGTCTTTTTTTATGTTGTCATTACACTATACACACTTACCCCATTCTCCGGTTATCTAATATCATGGTAACCTTCCTTTAAAGACCAATGCAAACATTGGCATTCGAGTGCGTTTCTGTGCGGAACGGCATCCTTGCGACAGCGCAGTTCGATGCGCGCAGTCACGCTGCGCAACGCGGCGCAGGACGAAAAGGTAGAACCATACTCAACTTTCGAAAGCGCCGGCATCAACGGGGTGTTAAAAAAAACAACAATCAAAAGCCGAGAAAAAAAAAAAACGTGATCATCACGTGCTTGCTTGCCACTGTCAGAGAAACAAACCTTGTTTCCAGATCAAAGACAAAATCTTGATTTTGCTTCTTGGGGAGTGGGGGCGGGGGGAGGGGGTAAATTTGAGATAAGGTTTTTTAAGGCTACAATTGTCCAAGCTGGAGGCAAGTCGCGGAAGCCAATGGAGCTGTTCAAAGACCGTCTAACTCAACGCTGTTGTCACGTAGCCCCAAATGGTGACGTGAATTACTTACTGGGTGTGTTCAATATAAGGGCATTGATAGGAGGGTCCTGCTTTTTTGAGACTGGAGCCGATAAGGGCTAGTTTTTCCAGGATCGTGTCCTTCCTCAAATGACCTGATGACACAAAACTCTGGACACCTACCGCCTTCGATGAGCGATGGCGGCAACCAGGCAACCGGCTTGTCGGTTGTCTGGTTGCCCCGTCGTTCATAAATGGCGGCAATATTTCGAGCCTTTCCACTCTGGCTTGCCGACCTGTGGCCGGCCATTACTTCATTCTCACCATTGTAGAGCTTCGCTCGCTGGACTTCCTTCTTCACCAGAGTGAAAACACTAAATTTTTTTTCCAGTTTTTTTTTAGGTGGCAAAATATGCCGACACAACGGAATGACCTTTACTTAAGCAATATTATGAAGGCCACAGGAATAAAAAAAAGTAAAGCTTTCTACAGCGTAAATATTTTATGCCTAAAGCAATCCCACTGGTATACATGAGGTAGCTAAGTTTATTTATTTTAAGCCTAGCCAAAGTGCAAGTTCGGCTGCTTCTTTTGCAGGGGCTGCGGTTACATCAGAACGTCGAGCTCTGATTGGCTTATATTGAAGTCTAGCGGGTAGACCCCGGCCGTGTTCCAAAATTCACTCGATCTTACTCCGGGGTAAGGGTTTGGTGACTTGGCGTTCCAAAACTTAACCGCGTTCAGCGCTTCTCAATCTGTGTTGTCACGTGACACGACCCGCCAGAGTAACTCGAATTTATTTGGGTAACATTTGGAACACAGCCCACGAGGCAGCTTGCTTTGAGGTCTACCCACTATCCTGCGATCAGAGGTAGGCGGCCTGACGTCACGACAAGCCCTGCAGAATAAGCAGACGAACTTGCGCCCCGTATATTGTCACGGGTGAAGGCGATGAGACGATGAATAATGAACTGAAAAAACCGTTTACTGGGTCTAAATTGTGTTAAAATAAACGAATCAAAAGGGGTAAATCAAGATATGAGCGTCGCGGGCGTCGTCGTTGGGAGAGTCTAATTGAGTCGGCAAGACCGCGCTATTCTCCTTATCCACTAAAATCGGTATCTCAAATATTTGACCTAGAATATTCGGGAATGAGCTAGGGCGAGACTGATTCGGCGAGTTCGATCTGGCCTTTTTATTTTTTACAGTCGGGGTAAGAGTAAATTCGAATTTTTTAGAAGTACGAGAGGCGCCCCTTGTCGCTTATGCACGCGGCGACTTTTTAAATAAAATAAAATGACAAACTTTGCCTTTTGCGCAACCCTTTCATATTTGGCCATTTTTGCCGATATTTTAACACATCTTAGAATCAAGATTCATGCTGAATATTTCCGTACACAATATATTCGGCTTTATTTTAACAACATTTTGCGCTTGCAACTACCGTAAATGTTTTTTTTCTTCTTTGCGTGGTGGCTAGAAGTTTTTATTTTAATTTAGAAAAACACATAATTGTGCACATTTTGAGCTTCAATTGAAAACAAAAACATCCTCGATATTTTCTAAACACTCTTCGATGAACCATTAAAAACGGGTAATTCAAAATCCGGAGAAACATGTCGCGCCATATAGTTCGAAATGAGAAAGAATAAACGTTTAGCCGGGTCTGTATCTTGCAATCATTTACCGTTGGGGGCAGTCTGTCTCAACCACTACTGGTACTCGAGCAAATCATCCACGTTGGCCGTACTTGGTCGCAATATCGTTCAGACACCATAAAACGCTCTACACAATATACAAAAAAGAAAAAAAAACACGTGAGTTTTTGTATTTTAGGGATGTTGAAACCTGAACTTTGCGGCACGTTCGGCTCTGAGGATGTTCAACTTTGTTTATTGCGCTGCACTGCGCTACTTTCCCGAGGTTGTACCTTGACGTGAGTAGTCTACTGACAAAATAGTTAGATTAATTTCTCTGGGCATCACTATATTTCTCTTACAATTATGGTGAACTGTAGTGGACGTTACAAAGCTATCTCGGCCAATTCAGTGTATCAGGTGACAAGGCGTCACTGCGCCCTTTCTGTAGGACACGTAATTCTCAGACGGCATTGAATGGATCGCTCCCCGTGGGGGGGGGGGAGGGAGGGCAGCGTTGCGCGTCCTTTTCCCACGGGCTGCCTTGCCGCTATTCTCCGAATCAGATCACGTCACCGCCAAGAATCCAATGCTGCGCAAGAAAGCCTCTACTACGGCCGCTCCACAGATCCGTAAGCCGTTAGCCACTATCTAGTCACTAGCCAACTGCGCGTATATTCATAGCTTTTGCACGAGGATGTACTATCGGGGAAAAATGAAATGCGAACAGAGGAGCGCGTGGCTTGCCGTACAGGCTGCGCCACCTGGAAGTGAGCCTAGGAGCGAGGGTGCGTGGCCTACTCCGATGTATTCACGCCCTTCGCTCGGCACTCCCCAAGCTTCGGCAGTGCGCCCCTCAGTGCGCTGAAAGCTGTCACCGCTATCTTTGTCTGGTCGGCGCGTGGGCCGAGCTTCTTCGCACCGCACGCGCTGAGCCAGCAAAGATAGCGGGGATAGCTTTCGGCGCACAGAGAGGCGCACTGCCGAAGCTTGGGGAGCGCGAGCGAAGGGCGTGAACACATCGGAGTAGCCACGCACCTCGCCCCTAGGCTCACTCAGGTGGCGCAGCCTGTACGGCAAGCCACGCGCTCCTGTTCGCATTTCATTTTTCCCCGATAGTACATCATCCATTCATAAGCCGTATATCATCCATGTATTATTCAACTGAAAATTCTGACGACGACGAAGGCGGCGGTGGTACACCGTTAGATTTCGGCCCATTTGGGTACGTTTTCCATCCTTCTGGATACACCATCCTGAGGGGACTAGGTGTATCCAGGAGGCCTACCAGAAACATGGCATCTGCACGCGTGAATAGTGCCTTTCCCGCGTAACCTGGATTTCCAGATCGATGAACGCGCAACCCTGCTTCCTACGGAGAGCTTATATACAAAAACGTTCGTCTGGAATGGCCCGTAGTATCCTCTGAGCTCCATCGTAAGGTAAAACAGAGCATATGAGTAAGAAACGTTACAAACGCTCAGGCTCCAATCGATAGCAGGCGTTGCGTGGGTGGAACAATAACAGATTGCGTCTAAGAATTAAAAAAGCAACGACGAACAAACGGATAGTTAGGTAGCGTCATTGAACCGGCGTTGCACCGTCGCGCAAATGATGCCTTTGTTGTCTGTGACGCCAGAGCACATCGGATAATTTAGCAAACCAGAAACTATCACGCTGAGCCTCACGCTAACCGCGAGTTTCAGGCGTGGAACCGCCGTCAATACGACGGGAATGACGTTTTCAGCACCATGTGATCAAGAATAAGCGTTTGTTTTCTTTGTCCAAGGGTTAGAGCAATCCAAAAATCCCTCTCGGCTTTTTTTTTTTTTTTCGGACGGAATCAAGAACGTTAGGCGACAACCGCAAAACACACGCTTAGATTTTCGGAAAGACTCGCGCATCTCCTTTCATTGTCACGCTAATATATATCCGAATGAATTGACCCTCCCGAAGATGCACCTGCGCGTACATTTTTGTTGATTTTCTGTTGATGTGAGCTTTGTTTCTGGAAGCACAAAGGGCGCGTGCTTCTTTTTTTGGCGGGAAAAGCGAGTAAGCCGTTGCGCTATTTCCCTGGCTCGCTGGTTCTCCCAGTCAGTTCTCGACACGCTTTGTTTCTGGCTGAGCCAGCTTGACTTTGTTTGCGACTGGCGAGGCTTAGCGGGAGACGGCGTGTGATTTCGGGCGCAGTGTGTCATGTTTACAGCACTAAACGTGCGTGGAGTGCCGCGGGGTCGCTGCAAACACAACGAGTGCCCCGACTTTGTGCGCGAGACGGAGCTGAACGCCAGCCAAGGAAAGGGCTTCCCATTTGGCTGGTGTCTTTACTGCGGCCACTCGCCAGCTATTCATGGACGACTACAATATTCGGGTGAGAACCCTGTTTTCGTTTGGCTTATTTGTACAAATAAAAATAGTTATTTTAATAAAGAGTATAGCCCCCAAGCTGAAATGTGTTTACCTTTTTCTATTTAGTTCGTTTTGGACTGTTCCTTTTGGTACCTGAAGCCTAACAAGATCTCTCTCTTTGGGTTTTTAGACACCAAGGATAAAGTTCCTCAAATTTTCACACAAATTCCCCAGTTATGAACAGCGCTCAGCTAATTGACGCAATGTACCAGGCGTAACATGCATTATCTACCCGACCTATCGGGGCAGTTTCTTTGGATTCACAACTGCATTCGTATATGTGCGTAATTATGCATGAAGCAGCACGTTGTGCTTCCTTGAACTACTCAATTCGCCTAGAGAAGTCACTAGAAAGATTTAGTAGATCGATTTTGAGCTCTGATAACAATATCAGATAACGACATGATGCATGAGCGCCCTTTTGTTTATACGCTTACTACGGCGTAAGCTTTTTCGCATTTAGTACATCGTCCCAATAACTAAGATTATTGGGACGATATACTAAATGCGAGAAAGCTCCATGCTCACGGCCAGAGGTTTCCACCGCGACGCGCATTTCACACGCATAGAAGGCGTCATTAGAGAAAACGCACGCCGTAATAAGCGTGTAAACACAAAAGCCCCCTCACGCCTGCCAAGCGTTAAACCATAGAACAGTTCACGG
Source organism: Ixodes ricinus (assembly GCA_037355805.1). Lineage (NCBI taxonomy): Eukaryota > Metazoa > Arthropoda > Arachnida > Ixodida > Ixodidae > Ixodes > Ixodes ricinus. Next base: position 26,978 of record JAZHYW010051086.1, read on the forward strand.
TTAGGAGGCATGAATTCTAAGCGTTGGACAACACCACGCTTAGAGCAAGCGTGTAGAAAATCGCTCTGCGTCACGCCTGCCAAGCGTTAAACCATAACGCAGTTCACGCTTAGGGAGCGTGAAACCTAAGCGTTGAAAAACACTACTCTTAGAACAAGTGTGCAAAAAATCGCTTTGCTTCATGCTTGCTCTGCGTGAACACTTTTAGAGTGTATGTTAATCCAAAGTGCAGTCATAGCGATAGCTGCCAAAATACACGGCGAAGTCGTTGGGAATTCACGTCGCGTAAGCACATCGTTAGGTACGTGAACAAAAGCGTTCGGAAGAAAATTGGCACCTAACCAATTTCTTTCGAACGCTTTTCTATCTTTTGTTGTTCCGGAGCATGTGAAACTGCGTCTACCGACACGAACTCTTGGCATTCACAGACCTGCAATGGCATTTTGTTATCAACTGTTTTTTTTTCTTTTTATAGAGCGCGTGCAGTGGCCATTAGCTACTACCATAGCCTACTCACACAGCCTGGCAGTACGGCGACGGAGCCATAAGTGCCCGGTCGCAGAATTGGAGAGCGAGGATCTGGTAGTACAAATCATCAAAGAGCCATTTCCCGGGTAACCCGAACGTCAGCGCACAGCTTTCGCAGTGGCGACTACCCGAAACACACTCGTTCGCCCGGGAGAAGTGTGTTTCGACGTCTCGCCGCAGCGGGGCGTCAGTCACGTGGCTTTTTATCATCCGTTGTCTTCCACTCCACCTTTCACATTTCGGCGGCCGCTTCGCGTGGCGATCTGCCAGGCTTTGCCAGTAGGCATACCAACACAGTCTTTACAAACAAGCCCGCTATGCCCACACAGGTGTGGGCACTGCGCGGGCGCAGAAACCACGTTCACGCGAAGGGAAGCGTGTGCGCATGCCCAGTACCGACAGCAGCGCCATCGCAATGCTGTGAAGTCAGAGAGTTGAGTTTGTAGGAGGCTATGGTGCTACAAAACCACCAAGTTTAGAGCGGGTTGTTAAAATCGTTGCGTAGCTCAGCAAGAAAGGAAACAAGAAAACGTGGCTTAGCTGGGTGGTAATCCCTCCGCTTTGCACGCGGCTGACTCAGGTTCGATACCCCCGGGTGGCAGGCGATCTTTTTCAAGGATTTGGCAACATCAGCGACGGACGTTCTATATCAACAACAACAACATTAACCACTACTACAACAAAACTAACTGACGTCATTTCGATTGATGGGAAGAGCAACAGAGGGGCTATCGCAGTAGGAAGGGGCTCCAGAGAGGGGTGGCATCTCCTTTCTTATAATATATACCGCATGGAGATAAAGAATCCTATAAAGTAGCATAGGTGATGGAAATGTTAAAAAAGTAAATGTTTTCATTCATTGTTAGGGAAGTTTATTTCTCTTTTGTGATGACGTGTTTTCGTGCCAATATGTGAAAGTTCGCAGAAAATCGCTCAATGTGCCATGTTGGAGAATTTATTTTTTATAAAACGTCAGTAATGTAATGAACAACTACTATTATTTAAAAAATTAGACCTGTACCGAGATGCGCTTTCTCATTATTAATTGTCTTTTCCTAATTGCAAGTTCTTTTTAAAATAAAGTTCCCACATTTGATTGTGTGCAAATAAAAAGCGCCAATCCGATACACGGTTTGGACTTGGCGCATGCACAATAGTGACGAAGGTCTTTTTCGCTTTCGCAAAGATTGTGGGTAATTAATTAAAATAATAGCCTAAGAGTATTACTTAAGTTATTTACTATCAAACATGACCACACCAGCGGTGCACGTAGATGCCAGTAACAACCTGGCCCTTCATGATCTACAACTTTTTGTCCTGAGATTTCTTTTTTATATGCAAGCATATTTTTAGATGGGTAGTACAATAAATTGGACGATGACACGCAAAAATATTCAGTGCATTAAAAATGTCAACAATTTACCCACCGTTTCATAGTATCTGAAATCACCCAACATGCTACTGGGTGATTTCAGCCTTCACTCGCAGGGCGCAAGCATCACGCGATGTGCAGTGGCGTTAGAAACGCCAACGAAATCCCTTGCGCCACGGAGCAACGCTGGTCCAATTACGCTACCTAGGTTTCCACTTACCATTCATCTTTTTTTAGACCTTTCTTTTGCCATATTTGCCATTCAAATTCTTAACGTCTCCTGTTCTTATGTTCAAGTTTACCTTAGGATAGAGCACAGTAGACGCTAACAGCCATACAAGTCAATTCTATGCAACGTGGGCGTCACAGGAGTTTCGAGAGGTCACGTGACAGGGACGTGTTGACACTTGATACGCTGAATCGGATGCGATAGCTCACAACGTCCGCTACAATCCATTGCATTTACAAGCGGAGTATAGTGATGTACAGGTAAATGAATCTTGACATTTCGTCAGTAGACCACCCACATCAGAGTGCAACCTCCGGAGAGTAGCGCAGTGCAGCGAAATCAACAAAACGCAACACCCTCAGGGACGAATCTGCCGCAAAGTTCGGTTTTCAAAGTGAACATTTGCACCACCACTATTTAACAAAAACGCAATCTTTTATTTATTTTTTGTTCTGAATGATGCCCAAGGTGTCATGAGGATTATGTGACCAAGTACGGCCTCAGTGGATGCGATGCTCGAGTACCAAGAGTGGTTGAGACAGAAACCCTCTAACGGTAGGTGCTCCAACATAGACCTGGCTAAAAGTTTATTGTCTTATCATTTAAGAGAACACATTGCAACCTGTATCTGCTCATCTGAAACTATTCATTTCCAAGGATTAATCGAGAAAAGCTTGGAGAAAATCGAAGACAATCATTTTTAATTGCCACGAAAAATTCCTTAATTTTGGCTCTTTCGAAAATTGAAAAAATTTTGGGCGCAATGCAAAAAACAGTTTACAATAGTTGAGAGCTAACTCTTTTTTTTTCAAAAGTAAACAAAACCTCAATTACCCTATACATTAAGCCTCAGCCTAAATACTTTATCAAATTTTTAAATGGGCCAGTTGGTTCATTATTGAAAAATAAGCGCCGAAGGAACACGGATTAAGAGTAGAATAACAACGACACAGGGCGCACTCTCAACTGAATTTATTAGGAAAAAACTAACAAACGTATATACCAACGGGAGCACATCATCAGACATAACACATCACGTTAGTCCCGGCCCAGCCCACGTTTTAAATATTCAAAACTCATCCGTAGATAGAGCCAGAGAAGTATCGCTGATGCATTTGTCACCCCTACTCCTAATCTAAAATACCTCATGAAGCTTGCTTGCGTGGCACTTTGTTTTTGTACTGTGCCAAAATTGTAGTGCTGTCAAATGACGGGGAGCAAGAGCATCTGCTGCAATCTGCAGCCAAATGCCCTGAAGGTGCGGTTCTAGTTGAAGTGGCGTGCTCGCGGACCCGATCATTAACACATCTTCCAGTTGTCATTGGGATTTCGTAAACGACGCCGATTGTGCCATCAGTGTATCTATCCCAGGCAGCACGTCGACACTGGGCCAGCGTCGAGGGAATATTGCTCACAATATTGGCCCAGTTTTATGTTTGGCACCACGACCAAGTAATGGGCCAACATCGGTTAACGATCGTTCTTAAAATGGGCCAGAATCGTCGATATCATTAGAGTTCTGGGAAGAGATGGGCGTATATCGGTTAACATGGCCGCGGCTGCTGCAGTGTCAACGGACTTGGGTTAAGCCAATGTTACAAGATTCGGTCAGTTGGCAAACTGTCATAGAGCCTGCTCTGAAAAAGTGGCACCGATCCGTACTCGAGAACCGAGCTAATAGCGATCGCCACGCCGCCATTTCTCTCGCATTGGCCGCTCGAGGAACTGCACATGACTTCTATTTTGGCTTTAGTCGGCCATTTTGGCTCCGAAACAGATACGGTGGGTTGCACCCCCGACTCCCAAGCGGACGCGCCGCAGATTACAGCCGAAGTTAGGATGCGCCTAGGTCGGGACGGGCTACCTGAAATAACCGCTGAGACATGATTGTATAAAAACAATATTAATTGTGCCGCAAATCTTGAAAACTAAAGATTGTAGAAAACATCACGCACCCCCGTTTTGTACCAATCTCCAATAAAAGTTACTACAAAAAGAGTTTTTTTCCGTTTGTTTGTACGGAAAAACCCAGCTCCAGCCGTTGATTGCCCGGCGCGTCCTTGGCGCGGCCCGTGGCAACAGCGGCGGCCGCCGCGATTGGCCGGCGTGATTGACCTATTAAGTATCGTCTTAGAAACGGTCAAGGATCCCTAATACCGGCCGATATAGCCGGTTCAGACCCGTTCAATTAACGGAAAACGGCGCTGGATACTGCATATCAGTGTGGCGTTGGCCGAGCCAAGTGATGTTCCAACGATATCGGCCACATCACAGTAATACTGGCCCGATCTTTACGATCGAGCGCCAATATCGGCAGTATCAGAATGATATTGGCCCGATTTCTCCGGTCCGACGCTTATACTGGCGCAATACCGTCTGCTGCCTGGGATGGGATCACCACAGGCCAAATGTTTCTCTTTTCGAGCGATGGTTTTGCGTCCCTTGAGCTTCGTTATCAAGCTCCCGGCCACTTCGATCAATGAGCTCGTTGGGAAGCCTTCTTTTCGCAGACAATCTCCTTGTCTAACAAAACATCGTTTATTTAGAAAAAGAAGGGAACCTGCATCTGTGCCAGCGTCGCGCCGGTTTTGTGCAACACCTTTTTAAGTAAGTGCGGAAAGGCGATAGCGGATAGCTTGATGATGAGTGATGGCAAATAAAAGGTATTTAGGTATGATAGATGATTTTCTCATCCTCGGACGCAATCCCGATCTCTCTAGCTGTGAACTTACAGAGACGCTAAAGGTATATACTCCATGATGCCACGGACTGTCAGTTACTAACGAGACACCTAAAGACGGGATTATGCAATTCCTTGACCTCAAGCTCAGTTTTCTAGGTGAGCATATTTGCTGGGACTACTCCGCTAGATCTAAGAAGGGGATCCTTCCCTTCGATTCCTGCCACTCCAAGCAAGTGAAGAGAGGCATCGCGAGCTCGCGTCTGGAGGCGTCTCTCAGAATGTCTCTGCCTGCATAGCGCCCGGGATAGTTTTGTTAGACAAGTAGATCGTCTGCGAAACAGGGGTTTTTCCAAAGAGCTCATTGGTCGAAGTAGCTGGGAGCTTGATAAAGAAGTTCAAGGGGACGCGGAAACCATCGCGCGAAAAAGAAACATTCGGCCTGTGGTGATCCCATATATGCCCGATGTGTCACATATTCTTAATAAGGTGGCCGGGCGTTACGATGTCCCGGTCGTGTTTGCAGCGCCTAACAAAATGTCGCGATTATGCAGGAGAATCAATGACCCCCGACCGATAACAGACCCGTGCAATACCAAGCATAGGAGTAGATACACTGATTGCACAACCGGTGTCGTTTACGAAATCCCAATGGCGTGTGGTTTAAGCTATGTAGGGCAAACCGGAAGATGTGTTAGTGATCGGATCCGCGAGCACGCTGCTTCAACTAGAACCGCACCGTCAGGGCATTTGGCTGTACATTGCGGCAGATGCTCTTTCGCTCCGTCATTTGACAGCACTAGAATTTTGGCAAAGTACAAAAGCAAAGTGTCACGCGAGCTTCATGAGTCATTTGAGATTCGGACTAAGGGTGACAAATGCATCAGCGATACTTCTCTGGCTCTATCTACGGATTAGTTGTGAATATTTAAAACGTGGGATGACCAGGACTAACGTGACGTGTTATGTCTGATGGTGTGCTCCCATTGGTATATAAGTGTGTTCGTTCTTGCCCAATAAATTCAGCTGAGAATGCGCCCTTTGTCATTGTTATTCTACTCTTGGTCCGTGTTCCTTAGGCGCTTATTTTCTCATTAAAACTTCATTTAAAAATGCGTAAAAAATGAAAGACGTCTACAAATCTCTAACGCGAAATGAGAGCACAGCTCTTGAGGAGGAGGAGGGGACGGTTTGGAGGTGAGGGTATGACCCTGCTCTGCTTCTCCTCCGTACCCTCTCCTCCTCCTCTCCTCCTCTGCTCATCGTCATTCTTACCTTTCCTCCTTCTCACCTCCTCCCCCTCCTCCGCATCCTTCTCTCCCCTCCACCTTTCCTCCTCACTCCGTACACTCACCTCGTCCTCGATACCGTCCCTTCCTCCCACAGTTTCCCCGATAACTTTAGGTGAAACAATTGACACCACGTGACCTCAATACCAACTCAATTCCCCGCGAAATTTAGCGGTGAATTTAATTGCTGTTCCGTTCCGTTTGCCTACTGGAACTGAACGTAACGGGCTCAATTCAAACTTTGTTTCTCGACTCGCGTCATCTATCACCCATTTCGTTGATATTTTTCTGGTGGGTTCTCAGTTTCGGCCAGTCATTTAAACTTCAGTCACGCTGGAGGCATTCAAGTCATCTAAATAACGATATCTCTGGCTTGGATATTCTTCTACCTGGTGCCACCAAGGGGTACCTGCCGCCACCAGGTGCGCGCAAAAAGAATATAGAGACCACACAATTGAGTGAATTTGCTCTTAATTTGACTAGGTTCGGAGAATTTAATTAGTAATTTTCAGGCCTATTCGACCAGCGTAGTTTGTTTTACTCACGCATGTCCCAACTCGTGAGTAGTTAGGCGAACACCTTGGTACGTTCCAGGCTTGTCCTCTCCCATCGCGACATTGTTGAATGCGCACATCACCCCGTAATAGGACAGTCCTAAGGAAGGAAACCCAGTAAATATAGGTCTGAGTTACCGGAACGCATTATAACTTCGTCAGCCAAATGACCGAAAACAAAATGTTCCTTCAAACATTAATGTGAGCCCTTTTTTGAACCACCTGGGACTGGGTGGAGAACTAGAAGATCCACAAGGGGAAGGAACAGGAACAGAAAGACAGAAGGCGTCGTCTCAATCTCAGTCTCAGGTGGTTCAAGAAAAATGTAAATCTACACCAGCTCGACTCCGCCATCACAGTCTTATCATTAACGTTTGAGCGCGACCAACTTAGCTACAACCGCATACGACTGCTTGCAATGAGATGGTTGCCATGGCAACCGAGGTGCCCGCAACAAGTCGTAGTGGAATGTAAAGAATCTTGGCGATGCTGGTCACACTCTACAAGCTGGTTTCACACACTTGACCTTACTATGACCGACTCCGCAACAACCAGTTTTGAGCCTCTGATGGTTGCTTACGACCGGGTGCGCTGTGGCTGCGTAAGCAGTGCCAAGAGGCACAACACCTGTTTTAAACCTCTCCAGTCACAAGCAGTTGCAAGTGTGGGAACCAGTCTTCACGGAAATGTCAGAACCTGACGTAAGACATCAAGACATTACCTCCAAAAATACGTACCAATTACGGAAAACAAACGACGAGCTTCCAAGTCGCCAAAATCTTGAATAATACGGAAGATCTAATAGATTTTAACTGCAATATACTCCAATTCAAAAAAAGACTAAAGATACTTCTGGTGGGCAGTGACATTGTGTTCTGATATGTGTGTACTGTGTACTTATCAAATCATGTCCATAATTCGCTTTTGAATTGTTAAAACATGTTTCTGAAGAATTCTTTTTATCATTGTTCGCTGACAAAACTATTGTGGGAAAATTGATTGATCCTGTTTTTTGTTTCTGAGTTGTATATGATTTTATAGCTTCTTTTCTCTATTTTTTCTGTTCAAAAATCTATGTACCATACACTGCTGTGTTAGAACTGTAAAGGGGACAGAGACCTCGTCAGGCATCACGCCTTTAGTCTCTGCCCACCTCCCGGTCAATCGGGAAAAGAAAGAATAAAGAAAGAAAGAAAACAGAAAAAAAAGGTTAGTTAACCATACTTCGTATCAGCTTACGCCCAGGCGCAGTCGACCCTACGAGGTAAAGCGCAAATCACTAGGTCTTTCCCATTTACGGTTGGTTCACCGATAATGTCACCCGCAGAAACATGACCAACACCATTTTTGATGCTGTCTGATTTGTACCATCAGCTCGTATCGTCGGCTGTTTCTTGACTTAAGGTGAAACTAAGTATAGAAGTTCACACGATTTTAAGGTATTTTTATATTAGGGCATTCCTCATTCAAGAATGCTCGATTGAATCCAATACTAAAAAGTACGTATCTCACCTTCAAAGGCTTGCTAATGCCAAATTTCATTTAATAAATACCAAATTGTATTTTGCAATTGTTTGAAGCATACGATCAGCGTGTTTTTTGACGTCAAGGTTATAAAACAATTGAATTTCCTCGTACCAAACGTTTTGAGAGAGACATGCCGAGAACAGCTTTCCACTTTTCTTCTCTCATCCTGTGGAAGCTAGTGGGGTAAACATCACATTTTCGACTTCAAATCGTGTTCATTGGTGCCGCATAATTTTGCTCCCTCTTATCGGAATGAATTCGTTCCTGTGTGCTGAGGCTCTTAGCTTCGGGCTAGTCATTTATATATTTCACTCCACATCATGTTGTCTATATTAAAAAAATATGTGCTAAATATGTTAAGGGGGCCAACATTTAGGTAATGTGGTGCCCAAGAATATTCGGGACATGAAACGTTTAGATTGCACCATAAAATATTGACTATCTGGTTCGTATCGTGTAAATAATACACTACGCAGGCGAGACTTCCAGCGTTAAAACGAAAGCAAAAGTCAGAAAGAGCATTATCGCGAAATAAAAGAAAAACCTAATGTACATCAATAGACCGGATGTTTCAGGCCAAAATTAATTCCTCAATCATGTGCGGGATGTTATATTATACAGAAGTAAAAGGTTATACAATGAAAGCAGTAGCCATGCAAAACTACGGCAAATATGAAGGCGATGACACCGGCCAGTCTTGTACATGTTCCTCGAAAACAGTAATCCATTATAAATTACAATTACTCAGACTTTGAAAGTGCTCAAATATTACTTTATCACTTGCGACGAAATGTGATTGGCCATTACTTGAAAAAGGAACCGTTATTTCTCCGATTGCTTCATATTTCCAAACCGAAGATTTTCCTGTCGGCGTGAAAACGGGTCTTTCGTACTCTCCAATATTGGTTTAGATTCACCGAATTATGAATCGCCTATCTTCTTAATTAAACATTTTTTTTATAAATTATCGTCCTGTCTGAGATTTGGTTCGAGTATTCCCTGGTAGGAAACTTATATAAACGAAGGGTGCGATTAGAAGATGAGATAAGAAGATGAAGAACGTTTTTTTTCCTTTAGTGCCCATGAACGGCGATGGAGCCTTTCGTGTTGTGCTCTGTAGTTTGTGTTTACAGCAACACAGCTTAAATTGTACAGAAACGTGGGAAAATACACGAATACAGGTTGTGAAGCTGGTACAACTTCTACAGAAACTCTAACACAACATACATTTTTGCTAGGCTGGCTTAAATTTATCTAAATAAAGAAATATATATAATTCACAATAGCCTGTTATTAAAATCAGACTGCATTTAACATAATGGTGATAATTCACACAGTTTCAGAGGGTAAAAAGTTAAGAAATGAGGATTAGCTCTAATGGGCACGTGAAAGTTAGTACTAACACGTAACCTTTCGAATTTTATAGTGCCATGGGCAACCCTATCAAGAAAATGTATATCATAGCCCTCCTCGTAAACTGTTTCAACTCTAAATAAGGATAACAAAGAATCGTAACTAAAACAATTTTCGACCAATGTATTGGTCGCAAATATTTTGAATACATTTTTTCTTCACATTTTTAATCCTTGCTACATGGGTTGAAGCTACTGAGTTTCAAATAATAGAAGCAAATGCAAGTCGTGAGCGGACGACCTTGCACAACAGACGCACGAAAGATAAGCGTGAAATTGAAAACGGTATAAACGAGTGATCATTCCCAACTTTCTTATCGCAGAATCAACGACCTTAGAACCATGCTAAAGAGTGATTATATTATAAACACCAAGATATTTCTCATGAGATACAGCATTTATCGCAATGCCTTCAAGCACATAATTGAACAACAAAACGTCACGTTTACTTAATAAAAATGTCAATTTAATTTTCTCTTAATTTGGCGGCATAGCGTTTCTCACACACCACTCGAAAATCGCGCCAATATCATTTTGAAATAAAGTACACTCCGCGTAGCTCCTTGGATTTAAAGAAGGCTTGACGTTTTCACCGAAAAGAAGGTGATTGACGCAGAAAACAATATTGTTTACCAACAAAATAAACAGTAGTCCCAGTTTTGACCCCTGGGGTACACCGGAAGTCCATGTAAAACTTTTTAAAAATAAGCTTCCAACACGAACAGTCTTACTCCGTAAAAACAAGTAGCTTTTGAACCCTTTTCAAATCTTAGGGAAAAGGCCACACAATGAAAGCTTGCAAAGGAAATAAAAATCATATACGCGGTAAAATTAATTTGACATGTCAAAAATATGCGGCGTCGATTTGGCCTCTGTTTGAGACTAGCGATACAGAGAAATCTGGAAGAGGGTACAAATTCGTTTTTAAGAACTTTCCCTTAAAATATCCAAGGTGAAAAGTTTTATATTTTTACTTAGAGACCTAAAAAGGCACTTGTGCATACCCATTTCGAAAACTTTAGCGAAAGCGCACAATTACAAAACATGAGTGTAATTATCAACTACTGATGGATCACCAGCTTCAAAAGCGGTACAACTATAGAAGATTTCCACTAACCAGAAAAAATACCCTTCACAAAAGATACATTTAATATATGTCTGAAAAGAGGAGCCAATCTATCACAAAAGGACTTCATGACCTGAGGGGTGTGTCTTTCACCAGTTTTTTGGAAGGCTTTATATGACGCGAAAGTCAGTACCAAACAGTACTGATGACTAAATATAAATTAATTGGTATTATTATAACGCTCGTGGTTTGAGGACGAAGGCAGATGACTGTATGTCAATTGTTGTTCTCACCAATATTGACATGTTCTGTTCAACTGAAACATGGCTCCTGGAAGAAATTTCTAGCACCAGTTACTTTTCAACACCCTACAGTGTTTATCGAAGGGACAACGATTATGGTGAGAATTTAACAACATCATCATCATCGTGAGGGGTACAGATAAAACTACCAGAGAATTATTGGAAGCGTATGCAATAACAAAAGAGGGGCAATATGCATGCGTCAGTCAAACATCGGTTTTTCTTCACAATAACGAAATTGCCTATCTTGACACGTGCTGAAGCGAGAAGAATTTTGGCGGGGGGGGGGGTGTTGACAGCCGTACGGGATAACATTGAAACATAGCAGAAGGATAGATTTGGAAACGTATCTAGAGTGTATGGATTCCTGAATTATTATCACGTTAAGGGTTTAATTACCTTGTCGGAAACTATACTTTCCTCCGTTCTCAGCTTTGAGTGTGTTTGTAATACACTTACTGACGCTTGAACAGCAAATTGATTTTTCGAAATTTAAAGCACATATAATAATAATAATAATAATAATAATAATAATAATAATAATAATAATAATAATAATAAATAATAATAATCTTTTTATTCACACAACGCTCTACATATATCAAATGAGCGGGTCCGTCTAAGCCGATAATGGCTTGTAGGACTGAACTCAGCAAATTCGTATAAGCGAAAAAGAACACATAAATAAACAAACACGTACACAAGGCTTCGGCTAACTAGCCTCTCAAGTCAAATTTAAAAAAAAAATATGCATAAGCGAGAACAAAACGAAGAACGCACATAGAAGTAAACACCCGATCATTAGCTTCAACCAACCAGCCTCCTAATTCAAGTCAAAACGACAACAGCACAATAATTAGCTTTCACAAGCTATAATGACGGAGCCACTTCTTCAACTCTCCCTTGCCAGTAACGCTGAAAAGGTCTTCAGGAAGGGTATTAAAATATCTGAGACGTAAAACAATCGCATTCGTTTTCCATATCTAGTGACACATCTTTGTACTTCATACCGAGGAGACGTTCTGAGGAGGCGCGATGGCGTATGGAGCGTTTTAAAACTTTCACTCCAAAAGTGGCGAAGCACAACAGTTTCAGGTGTACCAAACTACGTAACCTCGGCATCTGCAAATCTCTGAAAAAATCTTCACTGGATGAAAAACTTGAGTTATACGCTACACTTCGCAAAATTCCTTTCAAAATGCTGTCAATTTTAGAGTGCCAAGATATTGTACAATGGGCATGTAGCGTCACCCCATATCGCAGTACACTGTACGCAAGAGCATGGACAATCATTTTTCTAACATTAAAAGGAACAAACACTCTCATATTGTACAACATACATGCAACTCTCCTTAGCACACAACACACATGAGCCATTTGTTTGTTCCACGACATATCATATTCAAAAATCAGACCCATATATCTTGTATAGTCCACCAGGGAACAGGCTTACAACAACAAGGCTTACAACCAGAACTGTGTAGAAGAAAGGGGCATTAGAAAATCCAGGTTTCAGGGGATTACGAAAACAGACGAGTTTAGTTTTAATGGGTTAACTCTTATACGGTTAGCCGCATACCAATCCATAACTTTAAGCACATTTAACTGTAGAGCGTGAACCGCCTTTTCGAAATTGATATGTCGTGAAACAAGCAAGGTGTCGTCGGCATACTGAAAGATGTTGCATCCAGAAATAACAGTTTCCCCAGGTGGTTTCATATAGCATTAAAGCATTAGCCCAACGCAGGTTTCTCGAAACCGGCGTCCCTCAGGGTCGGTGCTATCCCCATTACTTTTTAATGTTTATGTAAATGACCTGGAAACTGTTATTTCTGGATGTAATATTTTTCAGTATGCCGACGACACCTTGCTTGTTTCACGACATATCAATTTCGAAAAGGCGGTTCACGCTCTACAGTTAAATGTGCTTAAAGTTATGGATTGGTATGCGGCTAACCGTATAAGAGTTAACCCATTAAAAACTAAACTCGTCTGTTTTCGTAATCCCCTGAAACCTGGATTTTCTAATGCCCCTTTTCTTCTACACAGTTCTGGTTGTAAGCCTTGTTGTTGTAAGCCTGTTCCCTGGGTGGACTATACAAGATATATGGGTCTGATTTTTGAATATGATATGTCGTGGAACAAACAAATGGCTCATGTGTGTTGTGTGCTAAGGAGAGTTGCATGTATGTTGTACAATATGAGAGTGTTTGTTCCTTTTAATGTTAGAAAAATGATTGTCCATGCTCTTGCGTACAGTGTACTGCGATATGGGGTGACGCTACATGCCCATTGTACAATATCTTGGCACTCTAAAATTGACAGCATTTTGAAAGGAATTTTGCGAAGTGTAGCGTATAACTCAAGTTTTTCATCCAGTGAAGATTTTTTCAGAGATTTGCAGATGCCGAGGTTACGTAGTTTGTACACTGAAACTGTTGTGCTTCGCCACTTTTGGAGTGAAAGTTTTAAAACGCTCCATACGCCATCGCGCCTCCTCAGAACGTCTCCTCGGTATGAAGTACAAAGATGTGTCACTAGATATGGAAAACGAATGCGATTGTTTTACGTCTCAGATATTTTTAATACCCTTCCTGAAGACCTTTTCAGCGTTACTGGCAAGGGAGAGTTGAAGAAGTGGCTCCGTCATTATGCTTGTGAAAGCTAATTATTGTGCTGTTGTCGTTTTGACTTGAATTAGGAGGCTGGTTGGTTGAAGCTAATGATCGGGTGTTTGCTTCTATGTGCGTTCTTCGTTTTGTTCTCGCTTATGCATATTTTTTTTAAATTTGACTTGAGAGGCTAGTTAGCCGAAGCCTTGTGTACGTGTTTGTTTATTTATGTGTTCTTTTTTTCGCTTATACGAATTTGCTGGGTTCAGTCCTACAAGCCATTATCGGCTTAGACGGACCCGTCATTTGACATATGTAGAGCGTTGTGTGAATAAAAAGATTATTATTATTATTATTATTATTATTATTATTATTATTATTATTATTATTATTATTATTATTATTATTATATGTGCTTTAAATTTCGAGAAATCAATTTGCTGTTCAAGCGTCAGTAAGTGTATTACAAACACACTCAAAGCTGAGAACGGTGGAAAGTATAGTTTCCGACAAGGTAATTAAACCCTTATCGTGATAATAATTCAGGAATCCATACACTCTGAGATACGTTTCCAAATCTATCCTTCTGCTATGTTTCAATGTTATCCCGTACGGCTGTCAACACCCCCCCCCCCGCCAAAATTCTTCTCGCTTCAGCACGTGTCAAGATAGGCAATTTCGTTATTGTGAAGAAAAACCGATGTTTGACTGACGCATGCATATTGCCCCTCTTTTGTTATTGCATACGCTTCCAATAATTCTCTGGTAGTTTTATCTGTACCCCTCACGATGATGATGATGTTGTTAAATTCTCACCATAATCGTTGTCCCTTCGATAAACACTGTAGGGTGTTGAAAAGTAACTGGTGCTAGAAATTTCTTCCAGGAGCCATGTTTCAGTTGAACAGAACATGTCAATATTGGTGAGAACAACAATTGACATACAGTCATCTGCCTTCGTCCTCAAACCACGAGCGTTATAATAATACCAATTAATTTATATTTAGTCATCAGTACTGTTTGGTACTGACTTTCGCGTCATATAAAGCCTTCCAAAAACTGGTGAAAGACACACCCCTCAGGTCATGAAGTCCTTTTGTGATAGATTGGCTCCTCTTTTCAGACATATATTAAATGTATCTTTTGTGAAGGGTATTTTTTCTGGTTAGTGGAAATCTTCTATAGTTGTACCGCTTTTGAAGCTGGTGATCCATCAGTAGTTGATAATTACACTCATGTTTTGTAATTGTGCGCTTTCGCTAAAGTTTTCGAAATGGGTATGCACAAGTGCCTTTTTAGGTCTCTAAGTAAAAATATAAAACTTTTCACCTTGGATATTTTAAGGGAAAGTTCTTAAAAACAAATTTGTACCCTCTTCCAGATTTCTCTGTATCGCTAGTCTCAAACAGAGGCCAAATCGACGCCGCATATTTTTGACATGTCAAATTAATTTTACCGCGTATATGATTTTTATTTCCTTTGCAAGCTTTCATTGTGTGGCCTTTTCCCTAAGATTTGAAAAGGGTTCAAAAGCTACTTGTTTTTACGGAGTAAGACTGTTCGTGTTGGAAGCTTATTTTTAAAAAGTTTTACATGGACTTCCGGTGTACCCCAGGGGTCAAAACTGGGACTACTGTTTATTTTGTTGGTAAACAATATTGTTTTCTGCGTCAATCACCTTCTTTTCGGTGAAAACGTCAAGCCTTCTTTAAATCCAAGGAGCTACGCGGAGTGTACTTTATTTCAAAATGATATTGGCGCGATTTTCGAGTGGTGTGTGAGAAACGCTATGCCGCCAAATTAAGAGAAAATTAAATTGACATTTTTATTAAGTAAACGTGACGTTTTGTTGTTCAATTATGTGCTTGAAGGCATTGCGATAAATGCTGTATCTCATGAGAAATATCTTGGTGTTTATAATATAATCACTCTTTAGCATGGTTCTAAGGTCGTTGATTCTGCGATAAGAAAGTTGGGAATGATCACTCGTTTATACCGTTTTCAATTTCACGCTTATCTTTCGTGCGTCTGTTGTGCAAGGTCGTCCGCTCACGACTTGCATTTGCTTCTATTATTTGAAACTCAGTAGCTTCAACCCATGTAGCAAGGATTAAAAATGTGAAGAAAAAATGTATTCAAAATATTTGCGACCAATACATTGGTCGAAAATTGTTTTAGTTACGATTCTTTGTTATCCTTATTTAGAGTTGAAACAGTTTACGAGGAGGGCTATGATATACATTTTCTTGATAGGGTTGCCCATGGCACTATAAAATTCGAAAGGTTACGTGTTAGTACTAACTTTCACGTGCCCATTAGAGCTAATCCTCATTTCTTAACTTTTTACCCTCTGAAACTGTGTGAATTATCACCATTATGTTAAATGCAGTCTGATTTTAATAACAGGCTATTGTGAATTATATATATTTCTTTATTTAGATAAATTTAAGCCAGCCTAGCAAAAATGTATGTTGTGTTAGAGTTTCTGTAGAAGTTGTACCAGCTTCACAACCTGTATTCGTGTATTTTCCCACGTTTCTGTACAATTTAAGCTGTGTTGCTGTAAACACAAACTACAGAGCACAACACGAAAGGCTCCATCGCCGTTCATGGGCACTAAAGGAAAAAAAACGTTCTTCATCTTCTTATCTCATCTTCTAATCGCACCCTTCGTTTATATAAGTTTCCTACCAGGGAATACTCGAACCAAATCTCAGACAGGACGATAATTTATAAAAAAAATGTTTAATTAAGAAGATAGGCGATTCATAATTCGGTGAATCTAAACCAATATTGGAGAGTACGAAAGACCCGTTTTCACGCCGACAGGAAAATCTTCGGTTTGGAAATATGAAGCAATCGGAGAAATAACGGTTCCTTTTTCAAGTAATGGCCAATCACATTTCGTCGCAAGTGATAAAGTAATATTTGAGCACTTTCAAAGTCTGAGTAATTGTAATTTATAATGGATTACTGTTTTCGAGGAACGTGTACAAGACTGGCCGGTGTCATCGCCTTCATATTTGCCGTAGTTTTGCATGGCTACTGCTTTCATTGTATAACCTTTTACTTCTGTATAATATAACATCCCGCACATGATTGAGGAATTAATTTTGGCCTGAAACATCCGGTCTATTGATGTACATTAGGTTTTTCTTTTATTTCGCGATAATGCTCTTTCTGACTTTTGCTTTCGTTTTAACGCTGGAAGTCTCGCCTGCGTAGTGTATTATTTACACGATACGAACCAGATAGTCAATATTTTATGGTGCAATCTAAACGTTTCATGTCCCGAATATTCTTGGGCACCACATTACCTAAATGTTGGCCCCCTTAACATATTTAGCACATATTTTTTTAATATAGACAACATGATGTGGAGTGAAATATATAAATGACTAGCCCGAAGCTAAGAGCCTCAGCACACAGGAACGAATTCATTCCGATAAGAGGGAGCAAAATTATGCGGCACCAATGAACACGATTTGAAGTCGAAAATGTGATGTTTACCCCACTAGCTTCCACAGGATGAGAGAAGAAAAGTGGAAAGCTGTTCTCGGCATGTCTCTCTCAAAACGTTTGGCACGAGGAAATTCAATTGTTTTATAACCTTGACGTCAAAAAACACGCTGATCGTATGCTTCAAACAATTGCAAAATACAATTTGGTATTTATTAAATGAAATTTGGCATTAGCAAGCCTTTGAAGGTGAGATACGTACTTTTTAGTATTGGATTCAATCGAGCATTCTTGAATGAGGAATGCCCTAATATAAAAATACCTTAAAATCGTGTGAACTTCTATACTTAGTTTCACCTTAAGTCAAGAAACAGCCGACGATACGAGCTGATGGTACAAATCAGACAGCATCAAAAATGGTGTTGGTCATGTTTCTGCGGGTGACATTATCGGTGAACCAACCGTAAATGGGAAAGACCTAGTGATTTGCGCTTTACCTCGTAGGGTCGACTGCGCCTGGGCGTAAGCTGATACGAAGTATGGTTAACTAACCTTTTTTTTCTGTTTTCTTTCTTTCTTTATTCTTTCTTTTCCCGATTGACCGGGAGGTGGGCAGAGACTAAAGGCGTGATGCCTGACGAGGTCTCTGTCCCCTTTACAGTTCTAACACAGCAGTGTATGGTACATAGATTTTTGAACAGAAAAAATAGAGAAAAGAAGCTATAAAATCATATACAACTCAGAAACAAAAAACAGGATCAATCAATTTTCCCACAATAGTTTTGTCAGCGAACAATGATAAAAAGAATTCTTCAGAAACATGTTTTAACAATTCAAAAGCGAATTATGGACATGATTTGATAAGTACACAGTACACACATATCAGAACACAATGTCACTGCCCACCAGAAGTATCTTTAGTCTTTTTTTGAATTGGAGTATATTGCAGTTAAAATCTATTAGATCTTCCGTATTATTCAAGATTTTGGCGACTTGGAAGCTCGTCGTTTGTTTTCCGTAATTGGTACGTATTTTTGGAGGTAATGTCTTGATGTCTTACGTCAGGTTCTGACATTTCCGTGAAGACTGGTTCCCACACTTGCAACTGCTTGTGACTGGAGAGGTTTAAAACAGGTGTTGTGCCTCTTGGCACTGCTTACGCAGCCACAGCGCACCCGGTCGTAAGCAACCATCAGAGGCTCAAAACTGGTTGTTGCGGAGTCGGTCATAGTAAGGTCAAGTGTGTGAAACCAGCTTGTAGAGTGTGACCAGCATCGCCAAGATTCTTTACATTCCACTACGACTTGTTGCGGGCACCTCGGTTGCCATGGCAACCATCTCATTGCAAGCAGTCGTATGCGGTTGTAGCTAAGTTGGTCGCGCTCAAACGTTAATGATAAGACTGTGATGGCGGAGTCGAGCTGGTGTAGATTTACATTTTTCTTGAACCACCTGAGACTGAGATTGAGACGACGCCTTCTGTCTTTCTGTTCCTGTTCCTTCCCCTTGTGGATCTTCTAGTTCTCCACCCAGTCCCAGGTGGTTCAAAAAAGGGCTCACATTAATGTTTGAAGGAACATTTTGTTTTCGGTCATTTGGCTGACGAAGTTATAATGCGTTCCGGTAACTCAGACCTATATTTACTGGGTTTCCTTCCTTAGGACTGTCCTATTACGGGGTGATGTGCGCATTCAACAATGTCGCGATGGGAGAGGACAAGCCTGGAACGTACCAAGGTGTTCGCCTAACTACTCACGAGTTGGGACATGCGTGAGTAAAACAAACTACGCTGGTCGAATAGGCCTGAAAATTACTAATTAAATTCTCCGAACCTAGTCAAATTAAGAGCAAATTCACTCAATTGTGTGGTCTCTATATTCTTTTTGCGCGCACCTGGTGGCGGCAGGTACCCCTTGGTGGCACCAGGTAGAAGGATATCCAAGCCAGAGATATCGTTATTTAGATGACTTGAATGCCTCCAGCGTGACTGAAGTTTAAATGACTGGCCGAAACTGAGAACCCACCAGAAAAATATCAACGAAATGGGTGATAGATGACGCGAGTCGAGAAACAAAGTTTGAATTGAGCCCGTTACGTTCAGTTCCAGTAGGCAAACGGAACGGAACAGCAATTAAATTCACCGCTAAATTTCGCGGGGAATTGAGTTGGTATTGAGGTCACGTGGTGTCAATTGTTTCACCTAAAGTTATCGGGGAAACTGTGGGAGGAAGGGACGGTATCGAGGACGAGGTGAGTGTACGGAGTGAGGAGGAAAGGTGGAGGGGAGAGAAGGATGCGGAGGAGGGAGGGAGGAGGTGAGAAGGAGGAAAGGTAAGAATGACGATGAGCAGAGGAGGAGAGGAGGAGGAGAGGGTACGGAGGAGAAGCAGAGCAGGGTCATACCCTCACCTCCAAACCGTCCCCTCCTCCTCCTCAAGAGCTGTGCTCTCATTTCGCGTTAGAGATTTGTAGACGTCTTTCATTTTTTACGCATTTTTAAATGAAGTTTTAATGAGAAAATAAGCGCCTAAGGAACACGGACCAAGAGTAGAATAACAATGACAAAGGGCGCATTCTCAGCTGAATTTATTGGGCAAGAACGAACACACTTATATACCAATGGGAGCACACCATCAGACATAACACGTCACGTTAGTCCTGGTCATCCCACGTTTTAAATATTCACAACTAATCCGTAGATAGAGCCAGAGAAGTATCGCTGATGCATTTGTCACCCTTAGTCCGAATCTCAAATGACTCATGAAGCTCGCGTGACACTTTGCTTTTGTACTTTGCCAAAATTCTAGTGCTGTCAAATGACGGAGCGAAAGAGCATCTGCCGCAATGTACAGCCAAATGCCCTGACGGTGCGGTTCTAGTTGAAGCAGCGTGCTCGCGGATCCGATCATTAACACATCTTCCGGTTTGCCCTACATAGCTTAAACCACACGTCCATTGGGATTTCGTAAACGACGCCGGTTGTGCAATCAGTGTATCTACTCCTATGCTTGGTATTGCACGGGTCTGTTATCGGTCGGGGGTCATTGATTCTCCTGCATAATCGCGACATTTTGTTAGGCGCTGCAAACACGACCGGGACATCGTAACGCCCGGCCACCTTATTAAGAATATGTGACACATCGTGCATATATGGGATCACCACAGGCCGAATGTTTCTCTTTTCGCGCGATGGTTTCCGCGTCCCCTTGAACTTCTTTATCAAGCTCCCAGCTACTTCGACCAATGAGCTCTTTGGAAAAAACCCTTTTCGCAGACGATCTACTTGTCTAACAAAACTATCCTGGGCGCTATGCAGGCAGAGACATTCTGAGAGACGCCTCCAGACGCGAGCTCGCGATGCCTCTCTTCACGAGCTTGGAGTGGCAGGAATCGAAGGGAAGGATCCCCTTCTTAGATCTAGGGGAGTAGTCCCAGCAAATATGCTCACCTAGAAAACTGAGCTTGAGGTCAAGGAATTGCATAATCCCGTCTTTAGGTGTCTCGTTAGTAACTGACAGTCCGTGGCATCATGAAGTATATACCTTTAGCGTCTCTGTAAGTTCACAGCTAGAGAGATCGGGATTGCGTCCGAGGATGAGAAAATCATCTACATACCTAAATACCTTGTATTTGCCATCACTCATCACCAAGCTATCCGCTATCGCCTTTCCGCACTTACTTAAAAAGATGTTGCACAAAACCGGCGCGACGCTGGCACAGATGCAGATTCCCTTCTTTTTGTAAATAAACGAAGTTTTGTTAGACAAGGAGATCGTCTGCGAAAAGAAGGCTTCCCAACGAGCTCATTGATCGAAGTGGCCGGGAGCTTGATAAAGAAACTCAAGGGGACGCAAAACCATCGCGCGAAAAGAGAAACATTTGGCCTGTGGTGATCCCATCCCAGGCAGCAGACGGTATTGCGCCAGTATAAGCGTCGGACCGGAGAAATCGGGCCAATATCATTCTGATACTGCCGATGTTGGCGCTGGATCGTAAAGATCGGGCCAGTATTACTGTGATGTGGCCGATATCGTTGGAACATCACTTGGCTCGGCCAACGCCACACTGATATGCAGTATCCAGCGCCGTTTTCCGTTAATTGAACGGGTCTGAACCGGCTATATCGGCCGGTATTAGGGATCCTTGACCGTTTCTAAGACGATACTGAATAGGTCAATCGCGCCGGCCAATCGCGGCGGCCGCCGCTGTTGCCACGGGCCGCGCCAAGGACGCGCCGGGCAATCAACGGCTGGAGCTGGGTTTTTCCGTACAAACAAACGGAAAAAAACTCTTTTTGTAGTAACTTTTATTGGAGATTGGTACAAAACGGGGGGTGCGTGATGTTTTCTACAATCTTTAGTTTTCAAGATTTGCGGCACAATTAATATTGTTTTTATACAATCATGTCTCAGCGGTTATTTCAGGTAGCCCGTCCCGACCTAGGCGCATCCTAACTTCGGCTGTAATCTGCGGCGCGTCCGCTTGGGAGTCGGGGGTGCAACCCACCGTATCTGTTTCGGAGCCAAAATGGCCGACTAAAGCCAAAATAGAAGTCACGTGCAGTTCCTCGAGCGGCCGATGCGAGAGAAATGGCGGCGTGGCGATCGCTATTAGCTCGGTTCTCGAGTACGGATCGGTGCCACTTTTTCAGAGCAGGCTCTATGACAGTTTCCCAACTGATCGGATCTTGTAACGTTGGCTTAACCCAAGTCCGCTGACACTGCAGCGGCCGCGGCCATGTTAACCGATATACGCCCATCTCTTCCCAGAACTCTAATGATATCGCCGATTCTGGCCCATTTTAAGAACGATCGTTAACCGATATTGGCCCAATACTTGGCCGTGGTGCAAAACATAAAACTGGGCCAATATTGTGAGCAATATTCCCTCGACGCTGGCCCAGTGTCGACGTGCTGCCTGGGATAGATACACTGATGGCACAATCGGCGTCGTTTACGAAATCCCAATGACAACTGGAAGATGTGTTAATGATCGGGTCCGCGAGCACGCCGCTTCAACTAGAACCGCACCTTCAGGGCATTTGGCTGTAGATTGCAGCAGATGCTCTTGCTCCCCGTCATTTGACAGCACTACAATTTTGGCACAGTACAAAAACAAAGTGCCACGCGAGCTTCATGAGGCATTTCAGATTAGGAGTAGGGGTGACAAATGCATCAGCGATACTTCTCTGGCTCTATCTACGGATGAGTTGTGAATATTTAAAACGTGGGCTGGGCCGGGACTAACGTGATGTGTTATGTCTGATGGTGTGCTCCCGTTGGTATATAAGTTTGTTAGTTTTTTCCTAATAAATTCAGTTGAGAGTGCGCCCTGTGTCGTTGTTATTCTACTCTTGGTCCGTGTTCCTTCGGCGCTTATTTTGCCATAATGTACCAACTGGCCCATTTAAGCATTTTATAAAGTATTTAGGCTGAGACTTCATGTATAGGGTATTTGAGGCTTTGTTTACTTTTGAAAAAAAGAGTTAGCTCTCAACTATTGTAAACTGTTTTTTGCATTGCGCCCAAAATTTTTTCCAATTTTCGAAAGAGCCAAAATTAAGGAATTTTTCGTGGCAATTAAAAATGATTGTCTTCGATTTTCTCCAAACTTTTCTCGATTAATCCTTGGAAATGAATAGTTTAAGATGAGCAGATACAGGTTGCAATGTGTTCTTTTAAATTATAAGACAATAAACTTTTAGCCAGGTCTATGTTGGAGCACCTACCGTTGGAGGGTTTCTGTCTCAACCACTCTTGGTACTCGAGCGCCGCATCCACTGAGGCCGTACTTGGTCACATAATCTTCATGACACCTTGGGCATCATTCAGAACAAAAAATAAATAAAAGATTGCGTTTTTGTTAATTAGTGGTGGTGCAAATGTTCACTTTGAAAACCGAACTTCGCGGCAGATTCGGCCCTGAGGGTGTTGCGTTTTGTTGATTTCGCTGCACTGCGCTACTCTCCGGAGGTTGCACTCTGATGTGGGTGGTCTACTGACGAAATGTCAAGATTCATTTACCTGTACATCACTATACTCCGCTTGTAAATGCAATGGATTGTAGCGGACGTTGCGAGCTATCTCATCCAATTCAGCGTATCAAGTGTCAACACGTCCCTGTCACGTGACCTCTCGAAACTCCTGTGACGCCCACGTGGCATAGAATTGACTTGTATGGCTGTTAGCGTCTACTGTGCTCTATCCTAAGGTAAACTTGAACATAAGAACAGGAGACGTTGAGAATTTGAATGGCAAATATGGCAAAAGCAAGGTCTCAAAAAAAGATGAATGGTAAGTGGAAACCTAGGTAGCGTAATTGGACCAGCGTTGCTCCGTGGCGCAAGGGATTTCGTTGGCGTTTCTAACGCCACTGCACATCGCGTGATGCTTGCGCCCTGCGACTGAAGGCTGAAATCACCCAGTAGCATGTTGGGTGATTTCAGATACTATGAAACGGTGGGTAAATTGTCGACATTTTTAATGCACTGAATATTTTTGCGTGTCATCGTCCAATTTATTGTACTACCCATCTAAAAATATGCTTGCATATAAAAAAGAAATCTCAGGACAAAAAGTTGTAGATCATGAAGGGCCAGGTTGTTACTGGCATCTACGTGCACCGCTGGTGTGGTCATGTTTGATAGTAAATAACTTAAGTAATACTCGTTAGGCTATTATTTTAATTAATTACCCACAATCTTTGCGTAAGCGAAAAAGACCTTCGTCACTATTGTGCATGCGCCAAGTCCAAACCGTGTATCGGATTGGCGCTTTTTATTTGCACACAATCAAATGTGGGAACTTTATTTTAAAAAGAACTTGCAATTAGGAAAAGACAATTAATAATGAGAAAGCGCATCTCGGTACAGGTCTAATTTTCTAAATAATAGTAGTTGTTCATTACATTACTGACGTTTTATAAAAAATAAATTCTCCAACATGGCACATTGAGCGATTTTCTGCGAACTTTCACATATTGGCACGGAAACACGTCATCACAAAAGAGAAATAAACTTCCCTAACAATGAATGAAAACATTTACTTTTTTAACATTTCCATCACCTATGCTACTTTATAGGATTCTTTATCTCCATGCGGTATATATTATAAGAAAGGAGATGCCACCCCTCTGTGGAGCCCCTTCCTACTGCGATAGCCCCTCTGTTGCTCTTCCCATCAATCGAAATGACGTCAGTTGGTTTTGTTGTAGTAGTGGTTAATGTTGTTGTTGTTGATATAGAACGTCCGTCGCTGATGTTGCCAAATCCTTGAAAAAGATCGCCTGCCGCCCGAGGGTATCGAACCTGAGTCAGCCGCGTGCAAAGCGGAGGGATTACCACCCAGCTAAGCCACGTT
This sequence comes from Ixodes ricinus, assembly GCA_037355805.1. Taxonomy (NCBI): domain Eukaryota; kingdom Metazoa; phylum Arthropoda; class Arachnida; order Ixodida; family Ixodidae; genus Ixodes; species Ixodes ricinus. The sequence goes on from JAZHYW010051086.1 coordinate 51,366, forward strand.
TTCTTGTTTCCTTTCTTGCTGAGCTACGCAACGATTTTAACAACCCGCTCTAAACTTGGTGGTTTTGTAGCACCATAGCCTCCTATAGACAAACTCAACTCTCTGACTTCACAGCATTGCGATGGCGCTGCTGTCGGTACTGGGCATGCGCAGACGCTTCCCTTCGCGTGAACGTGGTTTCTGCGCCCGCGCAGTGCCCACACCCTGTGTGGGCATAGCGGGCTTGTTTGTAAAGACTGTGTTGGTATGCCTACTGGCAAAGCCTGGCAGATCGCCACGCGAAGCGGCCGCCGAAATGTGAAAGGTGGAGTGGCAGACAACGGATGATAAGAAAGCCACGTGACTGACGCCCCGCTGCGGCGAGACGTCGAAACACACTTCTCCCGGGCGAACGAGTGTGTTTCGGGTCGTCGCCACTGCGAAAGCTGTGCGCTGACGTTCAGGTTACCCGGGAAATGGCTCTTTGATGATGTGTACTACCAGATCCTCGCGCTCCAATTCTGCGACCGGGCACTTATGGCTCCGTCGCCGTACTGCCAGGCTGTGTGAGTAGGCTATGGTAGTAGCTAATGGCCACTGCACGCGCTCTATAAAAAAGCAAAAAAAAAACAGTTGATAACAAATTGCCATTGCAGGGTCTGTGAATGCCAAGAGTTCGTGTCGGTAGACGCAGTTTCACATGCTCCGGAACAACAAAAGATAGAAAAGCGTTCGAAAGAAATTGGTTAGGTGCCAATTTTCTTCCGAACGCTTTTGTTCACGTACCCAACGGTGTGCTTACGCGACGTGAATTCCCAACGACTTCGCCGTGTATTTTGGCAGCTATCGCTGTGACTGCACTTTGGATTAACATACACTCTAAAAGTGTTCACGCAGAGCAAGCATGAAGCAAAGCGATTTTTTGCACGCTTGTTCTAAGAGTAGTGTTTTTCAACGCTTAGGTTTCACGCTCCCTAAGCGTGAACTGCGTTATGGTTTAACGCTTGGCAGGCGTGACGCAGAGCGATTTTCTACACGCTTGCTCTAAGCGTGGTGTTATCCAACGCTTAGAATTCATGCCTCCTAACCGTGAACTGTTCTATGGTTTAACGCTTGGCAGGCGTGAGGGGGCCTTTGTGTTTACACGCTTATTACGGCGTGCGTTTTCTGTATGCTTAGGTAATGACGCCTTCTATGCGTGTGAAATGCGCGTCGCGGTGGAAACCTCTGGCCGTGAGCATGGGGCTTTCTCGCATTTAGTATATCGTCCCAATAATCTTAGTTATTGGGACGATGTACTAAATGCGAAAAAGCTTACGCCGTAATAAGCGTATAAACAAAAGGGCGCTCATGCATCATGTCGTTATCTGATATCGTTATCGGAGCTCAAAATCGATCTACTAAATCTTTCTAGTGACTTCTCCAGGCGAATTGAGTAGTTCAAGGAAGCCCAACGTGCTGCTTCATGCATAATTACGCACATATACGAATGCAGTTGTGAATCCAAAGAAACTGCCCCGATAGGTCGGGTAGATAATGCATGTTACGCCTGGTACATTGCGTCAATTAGCTGAGCGCTGTTCATAACTGGGGAATTTGTGTGAAGATTTGAGGAACTTTATCCTTGGTGTCTAAAAACCCAAAGAGAGAGATCTTGTTAGGCTTCAGTTACCAAAAGGAACAGTCCAAAACGAACTAAATAGAAAAAGGTAAACACATTTCAGCTTGGGGGCTATACTCTTTATTAAAATAACTATTTTTATTTGTACAAATAAGCCAAACGAAAACAGGGTTCTCACCCGAATATTGTAGTCGTCCATGAATAGCTGGCGAATGGCCGCAGTAAAGACACCAGCCAAATGGGAAGCCCTTTCCTTGGCTGGCGTTCAGCTCCGTCTCGCGCACAAAGTCGGGGCACTCGTTGCTGTGTTTGCAGCGACCCCGCGGCACTCCACGCACGTTTAGTGCTGTAAACATGACACACTGCGCCCGAAATCACACGCCGTCTCCCGCTAAGCCTCGCCAGTCGCAAACAAAGTCAAGCTGGCTCAGCCAGAAACAAAGCGTGTCGAGAACTGACTGAGCGAACCAGCGAGCCAGGGAAATAGCGCAACGGCTTTCTCGCTTTTCCCGCCAAAAAAGAGAAGCACGCGCCCTTTGTGCTTCCAGAAACAAAGCTCACATCAACAGAAAATCAACAAAAAAGCACACGCAGGTGCATCTTCGGGAGGGTCAATCCATTCGGATATATATTAGCGTGAAAATGAAAGGAGATGCGCGAGTGTTTCCGAAAATCTAAGCGTGTGTTTTGCGGTCGTCGCGCTAACGTTCTTGATTCCGTCCGAAAAAAAGAAAAAAGCCGAGGGATTCCTCGGACTGCTCTAACGCTTGGACAAAGAAAACAAACGCTTATTCTTGATCACATGGTGCTTAAAACGTCATTCCCGTCGTATTGACGGCGGTTCCACGCTTGAAACTCGCGGTTAGCGTGAGGCTCAGCGTGATAGTTTTGGTCTGCTAAATTATCCGATGTGCTCTGGCGTTACAGACACCAAAGGCATCACTTGCGCGACGGTGCAACGCCGGTTCAATGACGCTACCTAACTATCCGCTTATTCGTCCTTGCTTTTTTTAATTTTTAGACGCAATCTGTTATTGTTCCACCCCACGCGACGCCTACTATCGATTGGAGCCTGAGAGTTTGTAACGTTTTCTAGTCATATGCTCTGTTTCACCTTACGATGGAGCACAGAGGATGCTACAGGCCATTCGAGTCGAAAGTTTCTGTATATAAGCTCTCCGTCGTAATCAGAGTTGACGCGTTCATCTATCTGGAAATCCAGGTTAAGCGGGAAATGCACTCTTCACGCGTGCAGATGCCATGTTTCTGGTAGGCCTCCGGATACACCTAGTCCCCTAAAGTTTGCATGCAGTGGGACACACACGTTGGCATGGCTCACGAGTGTCCCCGTCACCTTCTGACGTCACGTGCGTGATTCCCAAGTTTTCGGTTCACAGCAGGATGGAAAACGTACCCAAACTGGGCCGAAATCGGGCGGTGTACCACCGCCGCTTTCGTCGTCGTCAGAATTTTCAGTTGAATAGTACACGGATGATATACGGCTTATGAATGGATGACGTACATCCTCGTGCAAAAGCCAAGAACATACGCACAGTTGGCTAGTGACTAGATAGCGGCTAACGGCTGACGGATCTGTGGAGCGGCCGTAGTAGAGGCTTTCTCGCGCAGCATTGATTCTTGCTGGTGACGTGATCTGATTCGGACGAATAGCGGCAAGGCAGCCCGTGGGAAAAGGACGCGCAACGATGGCCCACCCCACGGGGAGCCTATCCATTCAATGCCGTCTGAGAATCTCGTGCCCTACAAAAAGAGCGCAGTGACGCGTTGTCACCTGATACCCTGAATTGGCCGGAGATAGCTTGTAACGTCCGCTACAGTTCACCGTGATTGGAAGAGAAATATAGTGGTGCCCAGAGAAATGAATCTAACCATTTTGTCAGTAGACGTACTCACGTCAAGGTACAACCTCGGGAAAGTAGCGCGGTGCAGTGCAATAAACAAAGTTGAACATCCTCAGAGCCGAACGTGCCGCAAAGTTCAGGTTTCAACATCACTAAAATACTAAAGCTCACGTGTTTTTTTGTTTTGTATTTTGTGTATAGCGTTTCATGCTGTCTGAACGATATTGCGACTAAGTACGGCCAACGTGGATGGTTTTGCTCGAGTACCAGTAGTGGTTGAGACAGACTCCCTCCAACGGCAAAATGACTGCAACATATAGACCCGGCTAAACGTTTATTCTTTCTCATTTCAAACTATGTGACGCGACATGTTTCTGCGGATTTTGAATTGCCCGTTTTAAAGGGTTCATCAAAGATTGTTTAGAAAATATCGAGGATGTTTTCCTTTTTAATCGCCGCTCAAAATTTGCACAATTATGTGTTTTTTGAAATTAAAAAAAAAAACTTCCAGCTGCCACGCAAAAAAAAAAAAAAAATTAACACATTTACGTTTGTTGAAAGCGGAAAATGTTGTGAAAAATAAAGCCGAATATATTGTGTACAGAAAGATTCAGCCTAGATCTTGATTCTAATATGTGTTAAAATATCGGCAAAAATGGCCAAATATGAAAGGGTTGCGCAAAAGGCAAAGTTTGTCGCTTTATTTTATTTAAAAAATTGCGCGTGCATAAGCGACAAGGGGCGCTTCTCGTACTTGTAGAAAATTTGAACTTACTCTTACCACGATTGTAAAAAATAAAAAGGGCCAGAATGAACTCGCCGAATCAGTCTCGCCCTAGCTCACTCCCGAATATTCTAGGTCAAATATTTGAGATACCGATTTTAGGGGATAAGGAGAAGAGTGCGGTCTTGCCGACTCAATCAGACTCTCCCAACGACGACGCCCGCGACGCTCTTATCTTGATTTAACCCTTTTGATTCGTTTATTTCGGGCACAAGTTCGACCCAGTAAACGGTTATTTCAGTTCATTATTCATCATCTCATCGCCTTCACCCGTGCGAACGGGCGCAAGTTCGTCTGCTTATTCTGCAGGGCTTGTGGTGACGTCAGGCCGCCGAGCTCTGATCGAAGGATAGTGGATAGACCTCAAAGCAAGCTGCCTCGTGGGCTGTGTTCCGAATGTTACCCAAATGGATTCGAGTTACACCGGCGGGTCATGTCACGTGACAACACAGATTGAAAAGCGCTGAACGCGGTTAGGTTTCGGAACGCCAAGTCACCGAACCCTTACCCCGGAGTAAGATCGAGTGAATTTTGAAACACGGCCGTGATCTACCCGCTAGACTTCAATATAAGCCATATCAGAGCTCGACGTTCTAATGTAACCGCAGCCCCTGCAAAAGAAGCAGCCGAACTTGCACTTTGACTAGGCTTAAATTAAATAAATTCAGCTACCTCATGTATGCCAGTGGGATTGCCTAATGCATAAAATATTTACGTTGTAGAAAGCTATACTTTTTTTTATTCCTGTGGCCTTCATATTATTGCTTAAGTAAAAGTCATTCCGTTGTGTCGGCATAATTTGCCACCCCCAAAAAAACATGGAGAAAAAAATTTAGTCTTTTCACTCTGGTGAAGAAGGAAGTCCAGCGAAGCTCTACAATGGTGGGAATGAAGTAATGGCCGGCCACAGGTCCGCAAGCCAGAGTGGAAAGGCTCGAAAGATTGGCGCCATTTATGAACGACGGGGGCAACCAGACAACCGGCAAGCCGATTGCCTGGTTGCCGCCGTCGGTCAAGATGGCGGTAGGTGTCCAGAGTTTTGTGTCATCAGGTCATTTGAGGAAGGACACGATCCTGGAAACTAGCCCTTATCCGCTCCACTCTCAAAAAGCAGGACCCTTCTATCAATGCCCTTATATTGAACACACCCAGTAAGCAGCAAGTAATTCACGTCACCATTTGGGGCTACGTGGCGACAGCGTTGAGTTAGGTGGTCTTAGAACAGCTCCATTGGCTTCCGCGACTTGCCTCCAGCTTTGACAATTGTAGCCTTAAAAAACCTTCCCTCAAATTTACCCCCCCCCCCCCCCCCGCGCTCCCCAAGAAGCAAAATCAAGATTTTGTCTTCGATCTGGAAACAAGGTTTAGTCCAAGGTATATGTACATGGCTAGCGAAGCTTCCATAGAAGTCCACATGTTGAAAAAATGGCGGCCCATGGGGCTGCTCTAGCGCCATCTATGAGCCGTGGGGACACTTCCGGCGGAACAATAAATAAACAGGAAATGACGACACTTCCGAAAAAAACGTGACGTCATGCGTGCGTGCAGTTTGGCGCGAAAATTAAACAAAAAGAATTTTAGAGACTGCAGGTAAAATGAACGACATATACACTAAAATGTCTCAAACATAGCTCCGTGTTTGAGCTTTGTTTGATACCTTTTAGAGTGTGTGTCGTTTTTTTACCTGCAGTCTCAAGTTTTTCTTGGGATGTTTACACGTTGTGTTTACTCTATACTGGATCGTTTACGCCCTTATTTGCCCTGGCTCTTATATTTTGTTCGAAATGTTTTTTTCTGCAGCCGACTTTGTTAGCCCACCTGCTATGAGAGTAGTTTCATTTCATCCCACTATCGTGTCTTTGCACTGTGGTTAAACTCGAGCTGCAGTGTATTGCTCTTTGTTCCTTTAAGATCCCTCGGAAATATGTGAGAAACCTTAAAGCAAATGATGTAATATCACAAAAAAAGAGTGAATCAAATTGCTGGAGTGTGTTGCGTATGGAATACACTACAGTAACTCTAATGCAAGTCCAACGTCGCATTAACAGGCGCGTTTTATTTGCTTTATTCACTTACAATCATTCAATCAGATTACTCAGCAGATTACTCACTAGAATCATACAATCGGTATCCACTATTTTGAAAGTGTCATGGTGGAAGAAAACTAGTAGATCGGTACACAAGCCACATTATAACACAGTAGGACAATGTATAATCGGCTGGATGTTGTGAGGACATTGACAGTTTATAGGCAGCCACTAATAACTCAGATGTTTCACAGTGTTCCGAGGACAACTGTGGTCACCACTGTAATACACAGAACAAAACTACACTTGTCTACGCAGTCCTTGGGCAAGGTACCATAATGCTGAAAATATTTTAACTTGCATCTGCTGGTGCTGCTACACTGCAACGCAACGATTGTTTGGTGCAGGTCAAGAAAGCCAAGTGGAGTAAACAATCTTGAAGCCCTGTGGTATGCTGCACTTCATAAGCCAGCGTTGCTTCACACCTTTAAATGCTATATATGTGAATCAGTTAGAAGACTACATTACTCCTCAAGAAACCGAAAAAAATGAAAGGTTTGAATAGAACGTGCCTACACTGCTTTAAAAAGTACTCTGGGTGGTCTCACGTACGCAGCCTGTGCACTTGCTGCCTAGCTTTACACTTTGCTGCTGTATCAAATAGTTCAGCTTTCTTTTCCCGCGCGAACAAGGGCAGTTTGACTCTAGGCGACGTTGAAGAAACCCAAATTTCCATGTCAGCCACGTCCCCGCTGGACTCTTGAGCAGGAGCAGCATCTTGACGTTAGAGCGTAGCTGTGATCAACTGCAAAAAAAAAAAAGAAAGAAAGGCTTTTACAAGAACTGCAAGTAAGAAAGCAAGTTCAACAGAGTGGAAAGTTGGGCGAGTTGGTTGTTCATCTTAGCTGGCAGAAACAGTGCCTCTCTGTGTACTTTTACAGCGCCTGTCTGTATGCTCCTTGTTTCTTGTCCTTCGTCAAGTTGCGCTGTTTCTACCAGTTAAGAAAGCAAGCTCCCAAAAAGAATGGGAATAAAAGGATAGCACAAACAATATTCGGCCACCACCTATTATGGGCCCCTAGTGGACTGTTTTCTAGTAAGGTGCACGAGTATGTGTGGTCCAATGAAGCCACGGAAATCCGCTCTGCAAATTTAATGTGAACTTAGCAAAGGAGAAGAGGTGGAAGTTCTCCCTTATTTCCCTATTTGAACGCATAAAAAGAAAATTCACCTTCGTTCCATGACAGGTTTATTTCAGAAGACTGGTCGTCTGGGTGACCACAGGAACTCCACCAGTCTGAGCGGCCGGAGTACGTGCAGCTCGATGAGGCTGGCGAACTCCTCTCTGCAAATTTAGCGTGAAGTTAGTCATGGAATAGTGGTTGAGTTCCTTCCTATGTGTCTATTCTAACACACGAAAAGGAAAATCACCTTGTTCTCACGAAAGTTCCATTTCGGGAGACTGGTCGTCAGGGTGACCACAGAAGCACCGTGAGTCTGAACTGCCGAAGTTTGTGTAGCTCGATGAGGGTGGCGAACTCACCTCTGCAAATTTATGGTGAATTCGCCTATTTTAACACAAAACGTAAATCACTTTCTTTCATGGGCAGCTTTATTTTGGGAGACTGGGTGTTGGCTTGGCAAAAGATGCACTGTGGACCGATATTGACGTTGATTATGTCACCTCAAATAAAACATGTCATTATAAGCGGGCCTAAAATGAACTTCTAGCAGTACCTCTGACCATGTTCTACCAGCTTTTTCCAGGTAATTTCACCTAGTTTTATTGCAAAATGCTCAGGTCATGAAGACCATGAAGTAATGCAGTGGTGCTGGCAGTTGCTGCCAATTTATGTTAGTTACAGTGAAAAAGCTCACCATGCACAACTGCTGAACCTGGAGAGCTTTTGCTAGAAATGTCGCCATGTGCCGTCTCTGCAAATAATATAAAAATGTTATGAGCCCACAGAAGCAATATTTCAGCCCCATGTGGTAACTATTTTTCAAAGAGCGGGTTAACCATGCTTAGTCACAAAGTGCAAGGAAGGTTTATTGGTCTGCTTACCTTTTGTGGAAAGCACACTTGGCAATGCATTGTGACGGAGGTGTCTGCAGGTTGCAGGAAAGCTGACTCCTCGAAATGTAAAGAGCAAACTACCCTGTCTTGTAGCTGCCATGGAGTCTTCTACTGTAGACTTCGGTTGTTGCAGAACCGAACCCAGGCTTGGCGCCTGTAGATAAGGAATGGTGCTATGTGGGTGCCGTGAATACTTACGAAAAAAAAATGTAGCCAAAATGTCCACAAACCAAAGCAAATCAGAGCAAGGACATTAACAAATGCATGACATCAACGCTTGTGTACATCATGAAGAGTAAAAACACGAGTCTTACGCACAGATGCCCTACTATATATCTGTGTTGTACCACTGGTAACCACGCCGATAATCACGACAACTAGGCTCCTCGGAGCCAGGCCGGTACCGGTAAATTTGAATATCGTGGGCACTTTTATAATGTCGGTACACAACGCTGCCAAGTCAGAGTGATTTCGAAGTTAAAACATTCCTAGTATAACATATTACGCCTTCAGGTGTAGTTTCTTGTCCACATTCAGACAACCCTAATAGCTTTAGGTAAAACTAACAAGAGTTAAGAGAAGACCGAACAAGGGGCATGTTACTGACAGTAGCTAAGTCTCACCTTCGAGAGTCGAGGGGAATCCGGTGCAGCGAGATGCCAGCCGTGCGGGTGTCGCTTTCACACACTTCCACCGAGCACCGTTTCTTTGCGTATCGCGCTGCGCTCATCATCACACGTTGAGCCCCTTGGACGCAGTAGTGGCCAAGGTCCAAGCTCACGACTGCCAAGTTCCCGCGCAAGTAACTGGGCTAATCACGCCCGAGCAAACAACAAAACTTCCCAAACGGTGTTAACTGCCGCTAAAACAATTAAAAGCGAAAAGCACGTGGAGGCCCAAACACTAGCAAGCAGACGGACGTCAGCAGCCTCCTGTCTTTTTGCGCGCGACGAGGTCTGCAAGAAACTGCAGATATCGCTATTGCTAGCCGGCCTTTTTGCTTGTGGCGTACAGAGGACGCTAATAAGAAGTGTGCATAATATTAGCAAAAACAAAGACTGTTTTGAATTTTGTAGCGCGCCAAATATGATTGATAATATCTAATAATTATATTTAGCTTGTTTAAAAATACAAATGATTATACTTCTAGTCATAAACTAATTATTTTATTAATGTTGTCCCCACCTCTCCTAGTCGCGCTTCAATCGCATCATTCACGTGACCCTCCAGGTTGATGTTGCTGGCGATTTGTTTTGAACCGCTTTTTGGCCGAAGCTTCGCTACCCATGTACATATACCTTGTTTAGTCTCTGACAGGAAAAGAAAGCACGTGATGACCACGTTTTTTTTTTCTCGGCTCTTGATTTTTTTAACACCCGTTGATGCAGGCGCTTTCGAAAGTTGAGTATGGTTCTACCTCCTCGTCCTGCGCCTCGTTGCAGAGCGTGACTGCGCGCATCGAACTGTGCTGTCGCAAGGATGCCGTTCCGCACAGAAACACACTCGAATGTCAATGTTTGCATTGGTCTTCAAGGGAAAGGTTACCGTGATATTAGATAACCGGAGAATGGGGTAAATGTGAATAGTTTAATGAAACCATAAAAAGAGACATGTAAAAGGGTAGAAGAATAAACGCCTATAGCCCAGTTTCATACGTTGTATGTCCATCGTTTTTTGTACCTTCGTTTTTGAATGTTCTGAATTTCCTTAGGCAAGATTTACTGGCGAAATCCGTGTCCACATCATCAACAAACAGAAACGCGGGTTTGAGAACTTGAAAGTATCGTCTTTTCGTATTAAATCGAATTAATATCAATATGTATCTATTTTAGGTTTTCCTGCGTGCATGATGGTGCTGGACCGCTAGCCCATATTCCAAATCATCCAGGATCCAACTATCCAGCATGCGCTTGGGATCGGGGCTACGTGATGAGCTACATCAGAGAAGGATACGAAAACCTTTCACTTCTCTCCTTGCTGTAAACAGCGGATGAAAATGTTTTTCGGGTAAGAGAGTCTTGGATTTGCTATCTTCCGTATACTGCGTAGGCGGCTGGCTCAACAAACAATCGAGGTCACCCCAAACAGTCAGTCAAACAGTGTGCAACACTCATTAACGCTTACGTAGCTAGTTCATCATTGTAGAATTAGTTATGACTTTTTTTCAGAAAATATACATTAAATCATGTTAAAGAGTGAAGTATATATGCGCACTTTGATCGTTGTAATATACAATATATATATATATATATATATATATATATATATATATATATATATATATATATATATATATATATATATATATATATATATATATATATATTAAAGGCATTAGTCGCACTCTTGTAATTTCGAAGCGGTGGTGCAAGGATTTAATGTTAAAATAATTGGCAGTTCATATTTTCTATATTGTTTATCCAAGCACAAGTGACGAAAACGCCTCACCTTACCCCGAAAAACTGCTCTTCTGCTGCGTAGTCCAAAAAAAAACAAAAACAAAAAGAATCATTTGCCGATTTCCAGTTGTGTGCTGAGAGGTTACGGGAACTACGGTGACATCGTCTCTGGGGGATACGCTTAAGTCAACAAACGCCTGCCTCCCTCCTCTGCTGCACTGGCCGTCCGTCCCTTAACGAACCGACTTTTGTGCCGATCGCTCGCTGCGGACTTCGATGATGCTAATCCTTTAAAGTCAATAATTGCGGAGGAAGTGGCTGGGGTCTCTGAAGAGAACCTAAGGGGAAACCACGTGATCCCCCAGAGTACGTCACTTCAAAGGTGACGTGGATACTTGAGAAAAACTTTGGAAAGCTTCGATTTGTTTATTTTTTTTAAATAAAAAGTAGCGCCCACAAGAAAATACGGTTTAACGTTCTTCGTTCCATAGGTGACACAGATCCATCCCCGCAGTTAATTGGCCAAAGCCCGAAAAATCGTCGCACCACCCCTTTAAGAATGCAAGCAGTTTATATTTTCAGGTATAAATAGTATTTAACGAAGCATTTTAGAGCGCAGCTCTTAGCCGCCCGTTTCCGGCCAGGCGGCGACGCCGTCGCCGTCGTCGCAGCTTGTGCGTTGGCATTGTGGGACGCTTCCCATATAACGTCACACGTGACGTCACGTGCGACGTTACGAGGGCAAAATTTTCCCTCCTATAATGTGCCGGGATATTCTTCCTCTAAACTTGGGGGCTAAACTTTCCCGCTTAAATTTAGCGAAAAAGTTTACCCTCGTGACGTCAGACGCGACGTCACCTCGGACGTCAGAACTTGCTGTCGCGGTAAAATTCGAAGCTAGAACTTTCCCCCTAAGTTTGGCGGGAGAATTTTCCGGCAAACTTAGCGTGCGAAGTTTGCTCACCTTACGTCACTCGTGACGTCATGTCTGACGTCACGTGACGTCGCGCATGAGCATTCCCCTTGTCGGGACCGAGCGGTTGACCCTCTTTGGCGGTGCGACGACTCATACCAGGTACGGGAGCGGGACTGGTGCAGGAGACCGGAAGCCGATACCCGGTAACAATATGTACAGTATGTACAGATTTAATCACATCTTTTGTACATGTTAGGCGGATGATCGTAAGCTACTTTCCTCAAGGACGCGTTTCAGAAAGACCGGCACGCGCTGGCGCGTGCTCTAACAGAAGATCATTTTCTTATTCGTCGTCTTTCCTCAACAGGCAGCTCGCGGCTGCAGGTGCGTCCTTTGTTCGGGGAGCTCAAAACTACGTGAAAGCACTGCACGAGCTTCAGACAGACGACCAGACTGATGTCCTAGTACAGTCTGAAGAGATGGGGTGCTCAACTGCAGTTTTTTTTTGGGTCTTTGGGCAACAGGCGACATCACGTCGGGGGGGGGGGGGGGGGGGGGGCGGGGGCAGGCCGGTACCCTTGGGCGCCTTGCATAACACCCTCCTCCTCCGCAAGAGCTGTGCTCACTAAATCGACCCCAAATAATTGAAAATGTTTTTATTTTTTTATGTATTTCTTAAATAGTTTAGAAATCAGTTTCAGAGAAAACGCTCTCTATTGTCAACAAGAGAAGAAATATTAAAAGGAAACAACTTCACAATCTGAAAGGTCTAATTTTCTATCGGGAAAGTATTTACTAAATTTGTTAAAAAGAAGTAGAATAAAATCAATAATTAATGGAACCTTATTTTAACTGCACTTTTTGTAGTGGAAATTATGATCATAAATTATTCTCAAACGTTATATTTTGCATAAAATATTGCCGACGAGGAAACCGTAATACCTTCGAAGAGAAAACTCGAGAAAAGCACGTAAGTAGTTTTTACCTTGCTTTTATACATTTACTTTTCAGAACTCTTAATACGGAATGCTTAGCCATTAAGTATGAATTTGACTACTTCACGAAATCAGGTAAAAATTTACCAGGAGGCAACCTTTAATGGAAACATGTTTTGCAAAGCGAACTTCCCTTCCTATCCTGCTATTTTCTATCCTCAGGTAAGTATAGTAGTCGTGGTAGATGCGCGTTTTGGCATATACACAACAATCGTGATTACATTACACATTCCTAAAATGTAGTTCGGCTGTTTCGGCAAAGACTCAAAATTTCCTACCGGTGGGGTGGTTCAACAAAAGAAAACACACACCTTTTCAGCTGATTAGTGTGTGTTTGAAAGTTTCTGACTGCTGGAGAGCGAATCACACAACTCCTTATTTCTTGTTTTCTTCCCTCCGGCCGAGTTATCAAGACCAGCCGCGTTGATAAAAGAAACCGGCTATGGCGGAACTAAACACTATGCGCCTTTCGGCGCCACTCCAGTGCAGTGCGTGGTTCGTTCATCCCGGATTCCCAAAAAAGTGCAGCGAGGCTGAACCCAGCCTTTGTCGCAAGTCCTGCGACACACCCTGTGAGCTACGGCGACAAGAGTTCTGCGAGACATACCATGGCTTATATGGTGCCCCAGCAATGAAAGCAGAGATCTGGGGAGAGCTTGTCTGACTTGTCTCGACGCTTTCCTCGAAGACAATTCGGTAACAGACGCAGCGAAAAAACGCGGATTGCTGGTGTCGGCTGACGAAGTTCAAAGTCAATTGAAATCTTGCAAGCGTTCAACTTATCGGAAGCGGTCTACACGCTCACGTTCGCACAAGTCGTAGAGCGGTGATTTCCATGATACTCGTCAGAACAGAACGAAGTCATCGAGAGTATCAAGCTTTTTTTTTTTTAAGGAGACCAAAAGCCGGATAAGACCAGAGACTAAACGCCGAACTGCTAGATCGATGGCGTCGTAATAGCGGTATTTTCAACTGTAATTGCACACCAGCTTGGCGTGGTGTACGCCATTTGAATCAGTGGTTTCCACATCGACACCCAAAAGTTGCACAGCTTCGTTTTACTCTATTTTTCGACCAAAGCGTTTTTGTCAAAGGTTGTCATAAGGGAATATTAAAAAGGTGTGTTATTAGATTGCTTGCAACCACCACTATTTAAAGCTGAACGTCCCACCTGTTGCCCCAATTCGCAACTCACCATGTCGCAATAGAGTTTAAAGGATGGTACGGTGAAATGATGGGAGAAATGGGACAACTGCGTCCTTTTTTTATAAAGGTTGGTGCTCTGTTGGTAGATCAATAATAAGCTTAACCCTCTAATAACGGTGAATCATTTAATTTTAGCTGCAGTGATGTTTGGGTCAGCAATTTGTTGTTCGTGTAAAATGTCACCGCACTATTAATCCCCGGTCCAAAACCACAGACAATCGGAGGAAAAAACACGAATGCGATGGGGGGTTTATGTTTGATGAAGATCTGCCTATAATATTCACTAGTGCAATTTTATCGCAATCTCGCATTTGTCCCATTCCTCCCTTGAAGGAAAGCGGAACTGGACACACATTTTGTTCTTGCAAGTTATTTTTGTTTACATATTGCCGCGCGCGCAACTCGTCAAGCAGGCAGCGCGCGCGAGGCCTAAGCGGTTATCGTGCCTGCCTCCCACGCGAAAAGCCAGGGTTCGATTCCTGGCCGCGGGGACGCCTTTTTGTTGACATCTAATGTAATGTTCTGGTAAATTCGAGAACTCTGTTGCATGTTCGAGGTTAGAATGTTCTATGCGCGAACCTTCTACGCCGATTGTTCGAGAAGCCCACGCGTGTACAAAGGGGCTCCGCGTGGCGAGCGGCAGTCAGTTTCGCCCCAGCGTTCGACTCTGCTCTTTCGCCGATTTCGACGCCCGCGACGCTCTGCTGTTATCTTCTGTTTCCTTTTTATTTTTGGGCACAAGTTCGCCCCATTAAACGTTTCAGTTTTCTCAGTTATTCCTTTGTTTTGTCACCTCGTCATTCGTGACATTTTGGTGGAGGTGCGGGGTACCGCATGCCCCTGCCGCGTACCCCTCCGAGGGCCCGCAGTGCAAGTCCGAACCCAAGCCCCCAAGAACCCAACGAGGACCAGACCGGGATCCGATTGAGCCGCCGGAACCTTGGCCTACCCCCGGAATTAGGACCCTTGCCACCCAGGACCAGGCAGACAGGGAGGACGACGATGGCCGACCAGTCGGAGACCCCGGCCGCTTCTGCCGTCGTATACCTGCCCGTTGCACCCCGGACTCCGACGCCATTCCACGGGGAGAACCACGAGGACGTTGAGGATTGGCTACAACATTACGAACGAGTGGCCCGCCATAACCGATGGACACCGGAGCAGTGCCTTCAAAATGTGTACTTCGCTCTGGAAGGCACGGCACGCACCTGGTTTGAAAACCACGAAGCGTCGATTTCGTCGTGGGAAGAATTCCAGGGCGAGCTGCGACGCACCTTTGCCAACCAACAGCGACGACAGCGTGCCGAAGAACTCCTGCGAGCGAGAAACCAAGGGCAGACCGAGAGCGTCACAAGCTTCGTCGAAGACGTTCTCCACCTGATGAATCGCGCCGACCCAAACGCTTCCGAAGAGAAAAAGCTGCGGGTCTTGATGCGCGGCGTAAAAGAAAACATCTTCGGAGGCCTTGTTCGGAGCCCGCCTACCACCGTCGAAGGCTTCATCACGGAGGCCACCAACATCGAACGTGCCCTTCAAGCTCGTGCCGCCCACTATCACCGAGGTCCCGGCGTCGCTGCCTTTTCGTCTTCCGGCTGGAACAACACGGACATCCGCGAGATAGTCCGGGACATCGTCCGTGAAGAGCTGAAGAAGCTGCTACCGGCCGCCGAACGTCCAGCTTCACTCTCGATCGCCGAGATTGTTCGAGAAGAGGTCCAGCAAGCGCTCCAGCCAGACGTTCTCGCCGACGCCGCACCGGAACCACCAGCTGTGACCTACGCCGCAGTTGTTCGTCGTCCGCAGCCTCCTGTCACCCGGCAGTACCCAGCTGCACCCCGACGAGAAGTCTCTTCGCCGCAGTACACTCCGCGCCAAGAGCAGCGTGGACCTCGAAAGACCGACGTCTGGCGCACGGATGACGGACGTCCGGTGTGCTTTCACTGCGGGGAGGCTGACCACGTTTACCGAAGGTGCCCCTACCGCCAGCTCGGCCTGCGAGGATTCGCGCCAAACGACCGTCGACCTCGTTTTGGAGAACGACCAAGAGACATCGAGGAATACCTCCGTCGCCCTCCGTCACCAGCGCCAACAGCACCACGAGGTTCCCGTTCTCCATCCCCCCGAAGTTCCGCATCGCCTTTCCGTCGGTCGCGCCGTGACAGCCTGTCCCCCTATCTCGTCGGGAAAACTAAGTGCGGCAACGCCCGGAGGTGCCGTTGCCGAAGACGACCCAAGTAAAGAGCCTCCAAGAACGCCGGAGCGCTCCCACTCTCTCGACGCCACGCATCCCAACGACGCCCCTGCAACGGTGTCCAACAACCTAAACGTCGCCATCGACGGCCACGACGCATCAGCACTCGTAGACACCGGAGCAGACTACTCAGTCTTGAGTGGGAGGCTCTCCCGCCGCCTTCGAAAAGTCATGACGCCGTGGGATGGACCTCTAATACGAACCGCCGGAGGACACCTCATTACACCAGTCGGAAGATGCACCGCTCGAGTCGAGATCCACGGTGAGACGTGCCCTGTGAAGTTCGTCGTTCTACAAGACTGTTCCAGAGACGTCATCCTCGGCATGGACTTTCTGTGTGAATACGGCGCCATCATCGACCTTGGTGAGAACAGATTGACGCTGCGCAAGCCTGTTCCGAATTCAGAAAAACCCCAAACAGCGTCAGCCACCGTCCGAGTCGCTGCCGCCCACGTGAACCTGCCGCCACGATCAAGTGTTGTCGTACCCGTCGTGACCGATGCAGCTACCTGCGGCGAAGTTGTTCTTGAAGGCAACCTTCAATTGCTCCTGGGAAGAGGAATAGGCGTCGCAAGAGGAGTGACTAAACTTCAGGATGGGCGCACCGTTGTCCTCGTGACAAACTTCCGACAAGAAACGCAACACCTCACAAAAGGTGCCGCTGTGGGCCAGGTCGAGGAACTTTGGAACTCCGCCGAAATCGCCGCGATTGATGAAGAATCATCGCCACCTCAGCAAGACATTACGCCGCCAGCGCAGCTTGACATTGACCCCAAGCTTCCAGGCCCGAAACGACGGCAGCTGAGTGACCTCCTCGCCGAATATAGCAACTGCTTCGCGACGTCGTCGAAGGTGCGCCAAACCACCGTTGCGAAGCATCGCATCGTCACCGACGACGACGCGCTCCCTGTGCACCGATCGCCGTACCGAGTCTCCATAAAAGAACGGGAGGTCATCCAACAGCAAGTGGAAGAAATGCTGAACGACGACATAATCCAGCCTTCAAGCAGTCCGTGGGCCTCTCCAGTCGTGCTGGTTAGGAAGAAGGACGGGACGCTTAGGTTCTGCGTGGACTACCGGCAGCTGAACGCGGTAACGAAGAAAGACGTCTATCCACTCCCCTGAATCGATGACACGCTAGACCGCCTGCGCCACTCTCGATACTTTTCATCGATGGACCTGAAGAGCGGTTACTGGCAGATTGAAGTCGACGAACGGGACCGAGAGAAGACAGCTTTTGTTACGCCAGATGGCCTGTACGAGTTCAAGGTCATGCCTTTCGGCCTATGCATGGCGCCGGCAACGTTCCAGCGTGTCATGGACACAGTACTGGCAGGGCTGAAGTGGCAGAGCTGTCTCGTTTACCTTGACGAGCTGCACGCGCGGCATTGTCTAGTCGAGTTAGGGCAAAGTCTTGTTCAGTTGATGTGAAAGGTGTTTCTCTTTACATTTAGGACCATTAAACGTATTTCAGGGTTCCCATTAAATTACACAAAAATGATGGTGTGTAAAATGTCCCATTCCTCCCCATTCCTTCCTATTCATAACACGTTATCGAGTATATCTTCGAGTCTTTTCGCGGGGGCCAGGTCTTCAGCACTTTGTATCTTAGAAACACCTATCACCAGCTTTGCCTTGATGAAAGCGCTAGGCAAGTGACCGTAATTAACACGCACAAGTGTCTGTTTTGCTAGAATATACTGGTGTTTGAACATGCCTCCACCCCCGCGCAGAACTGAGCCATCGTAAAGGATTTCTTTGGCGTTCAGGTCTACCTCGAGGAAGTGTTGGCGGCGGAGAAACAAGGCGAATCTACGCTCTGGTCCGTTCGGCAGATACTCCAGGGACACGTGGTCACCATATTGAAGAAAAAAACCACCCTAAGCTGGTCCCAACTTCAAGCTTGGTTGTTGCTCCAGCATGCCCGGTTTAGCATGGTTGTCATGGTGGTTGATCTGGTCCCAGTTTCAAGCTCAATTACTGCTCCAGCATGGCCGGTTTGGTATGCTGGTTGATCTGGTTCAAGCTTCAAGCTGGGTATTGCCCTAGCATGCCCAGTTTGGCATGCTGGTTGAACTGGCCATGCTGGTGAACTTCCCCACCAGTTTAACCAGTTTAAATAAACACAGAATAAACAAGCCAAATCCTCCATAAAACCTAACTCGGCATCCAATTTAATATTTTCGTACTCACTGCCTGCTCACATGAGCTCAGATGCTACACATCGTCGGCGCTGACGGAGCAGTAACCGACGCACAGGCAGTAGTTATCGGTGCAAAACAAACAATGTTATTAAAACTAGATTGCTTATCTCTCAACAGAAAAAATACTAGACACACGCAAAAACATGCATTAACAATAAAAAATACTACATGGATGAGAGAAGCGAACATGGGTCCCGCCAGTGATAGGAGCGAAGCGGCCTCTTACGTAGTCGGCAGGGGCGAGGAAATCCGCGTGGCTTGGATGGCATGGCGATACTCCTCGGCACCACCGTCATCCAAGAGCACAGACATGTCCGAAGATGTGAAACGACGCCTCAGTTGGGACGTCCGACTTCTTCCCGCGCTGAACGGACTGCCGCTCGCTGTCTCCTCAAAACCCGCTTCGCTTGCACCGCCGTTCAAATAGTCTCGAAACAACGCGCACTCAGCCCTCCCGTCTCGAAAATCAGCCCTAGCTAGCCAAAGCTGTCTCGAATTCTCCGTTTCTATCAATCTCTTTCTCTTTTCTCGCACACAAATGCAGCTTGCAGCGCGCCCCAAGAGCCCCGTCGTCTGCCGAAAACGAGAGGACAAAGTACAGGACGTGGCATCGTCCCAGACTAAGCCGACCTTGGCGCGCGCGCTCCCACCAATGCCAGCTCGACCACGTCTAGCTCGACCTTGGCTTGCGCGCTCCCAGCAAGACCAGCTTGACCAACTCGAACCAGCTTGGGCCAGCTTCAGCACAATCTGGACAAGCTTAAACTAGCTTCAGTACTAGCTAGAACCAGCTCAAGTACCAGCTTGCTCAGCTGCAGTGCCAGCTCGAACCTGCTTGAACCAGCTTTACCAGCTCGTACCAGCTTCACGAAGCTTGAACCGCCTTCAGTACCAGCTCCAAGTACCAGCTTCCCCAATTCCAGTGCCAGCTTGAACGAGCTTGACCAGCTCGAACTAGCTTGATTACCACCTAGACCGGCTCGAACCAGCTTGTCCAGCTTAAAAACCAGCTTGACCAGCATGCTTATCTTGCTGTTTTTTTCAATAGGACAAGCTTAGCAAAGACAAGTGAAAGTCCCGCCAGAAGGAAGTCAACTAACTGGTTCATAAAATAGACGCCTCGGGGCTTCATCCAAGGAAGAGAACCTGGAAGCAGTCGTCTGCCACCCCTGGCCGCAAGATGTCTCGGAACTAAAAACATATCTGGGCCCCATAACATGCTGCAGCAAGTTATTGCCGTACATGGCGACCCTATCACCTCCGTTGTAGGCGTTGTTACTAAAACACCAAAGGTGAAACTGTTCTAGGGCCGTGGTAAAGGCTTTGTAAGAACGGCAAAGCAGCTTTAAAAAACGCCAACAGGTGTGGCTCGTTTTGACCCCAGCAAGCCCTCAGGTTTTAAGTGTGGCGCATCGCCGTATGACATCAGAGATGTAATGTTCCAAAAGGTCGAGAGCGACTTTCGGTCCATCGGGTTTCGCTCGCGCATCTTATCTGTGGCAGAACGGAATTACGCGCAGTTCGGAGGAGAGGCCGTGGTTCTGGTTTTCAGGGTCTCCCAATTTCGACAGTACTTGCTTGGTTGCCGGTTTAGCATAATCGTGGATTCAGAACGGTTGCTGGCCCCCAAAGAATGCGGAGGTAGCCTTAAAACGATGCCTAGAAAGGCGTAAGGAACTGGCAACAGCTCGCGGTTTGGTTTATTGGGGCTGGAGGTCGCAGGTCGTAAGACTACGGGGAGCTCGTAAAATGGTACGGGCCTTTCTGCACAGTAGCCACCGCGCCACATCGGCTATAAAAACTTTAGCTCGGACCATTATTCGGTACCCTGAAATGGACCAAGATTCAGAGCGTATGGTCAGTCAATGCCCCAAATAGGTTCAAGCTGCTCCAGGGCCACCGGCAAAAAAACCCGTTCCGTGGCCATAGACTAAGAAACAAATGGACAAGAGCGCACGCGAATTTTAACGGCTCCATAAACGGGTTCATGTTGGTTTTAATAGACTCCCACAGTAAGTTGATTGAAGCGGTCACACTCAGATCCACATTACGCGAGGCCACCATGTTCGAGCTACGATTGATTATCAGATCGGCTTGGAATACCTTGTACTATCGTTTTGGACAATGGACCTCAGTTCGAAAGTGCAGACTAGGGTCGTTTTTGCCAACGAAACAATATTGAACACATTTTTCTGTGCAACCCTACCCTCCAACACTCTAACGGAAAGCCGGACCGGACCATCTGCACGCCCAAGGAATGTTTGCATATGATGAGCCAAGTCATCAAGGGGACTCGGCTAGCTCGTTTTCTGCATGAATATCGCCGCGCGCCCGGAGAATACGGTCATTCTCCATCCTGGAGTTTACTCGGATACGACATACGCTCCCGCTTGGATTCCACGTTTTCTCCATCGTTGCGTCTTGTCACCGACAAGAGACTAACCCGTTCTTTCCGGGAGAGTCCATCTGGTTCCGGAGCTACAGTCGTGGAGACAGGTGGAGTTGTGGAGTCAACCGGCAGTTTCCGCCTGGTCCAAGTGCAGTCCCCGGACAGCGTCCATAGTCTACCGGCGCCACGCCGACCAGCTACGTCGTCATGATCCCGCCAACCAGCCTCCGGAGCCTCTTTCACCCACACACGTCTCTAATGTACCAAGCCCGACGCGGTACCCACATCCAGCAGACATCCCGGCTCTCAACCTCTTTCCATCAGTGCCGCTGACTACAAGAAGATCTACGGTTACATGTCGGCCGCCGTCACGCCTCTTCTGCAAGGGGAGAGGGGTGCTGGGGAGCGAATGAGAAAGCTCTTGTTTTAATTTCTTCTCTTATTCCTGCGGCTGACCTTTCGAAGATTGGCCACGCCGATGAAAGCAATCGGCTACGGCGGAATAGACCTCTATTAAAATTCGTGTGCCGATTATTAGAGGGCTATTATTTGAACAACTGCACAATGGCGGTAAAACTGATATCGTGGAATGTTCGAATCATTAGTTCGAGTCATACCCGGAGCTTTGTAGTCAATGACATCGGCGCGCTTTCGCAGTAGCGCCTTTTTCGT
Source organism: Ixodes ricinus (assembly GCA_037355805.1). NCBI lineage: Eukaryota > Metazoa > Arthropoda > Arachnida > Ixodida > Ixodidae > Ixodes > Ixodes ricinus. Next base: position 72,748 of record JAZHYW010051086.1, read on the forward strand.
TGCGCGCGGGTTCCTTAGCCGAAGAGAAAACACGGTCTAAGAAAACTCTCTACTCCATAACGCAGCGAATGTCCGAGGCGCGGCCACCTCTAGGAGCCGACGAGTCAATCAAACAACGTTAAAAGTGGAACTTCACTGCGCTCATCCCCATTCACTGTGGGTGTGTTTCTTCTACTCCAACCAGACGCATAAAGTGTGCCGCGACGTTTCGGTTGTAGTCCGCCACTGTGCAGGGATTCCACAGCTGCCAGCAAAGAGCAGCTTTTGAAGAGGGGGCGCATAAACGCTTTCCGCTTATCAGCCCCATTGAAGCGGTTCATGGGTCGTCCGTTTCGGATTCATAACACTGACGACTGTTGTGGCAGGCAGCCTCTTCCCGGAGAGTTGCCTTTTCTATTAACACCCTATACTTCTAAAATTTCTTTGAAGCCTTCGCAGAGGCTACAGATAGAGAAGGTGTTTTTTTAGCTGCAGCAAATTTTAAATTGGGGGGGGGATATATGATTGCGGTTTTAACTGCCTGTTGATATGGCTCGTCAGTTTTCACTGCGCGCCTACATGGCTCGGCGGAATCCCGCACACAAGCTCACCGGACAAAATCTTAACCATTGTTTCACAGACCCGGACAAAAGCTCACCAGGAGAAAAAGTCATATTGGTCTTAACACAAGTGCGGACAACTTTGGTTGTCCGCACTTGTCTGGACAATAAAACATATATCGTAACACTAAAATGTTACGATATATTAAACCTGACAGGCGCATGGCTTGTTGATTAGAATAGAAATAACTGTATTTATTGATTGGTTAAAAGCGAATGCAGTCTCCTACTAGCTTCAGCAGCCTTGGTAGATCTCGGAGTACTTGGAACCACTCGCAAATATTTTTCAGACGATTCTGCAGGCACAGAGTAAATTTTCGCATCCGCTTCTCTGGGGGTTCACCTCTCCGGGCATGTGTCAATGCTGTGGCAACATTCAAGCAGCCTCCAGACGCTTGGATGGGCGTAGCCGATAAGCTTCTTGATCCAATATTCCATACTCCGTAGGTGCTGTTCCTCTGGTTTTTATCTTCAAGAGTGGCGTCGGACATATTCCACCGTTCCGGGGGAAACTCTGGTCGTCGTCGGCGCACAGTCAGGCAAAGGCAAAGAGTTCGCTCTAAATGCCGCCGCAGAAAGAGCAGAAGCATAACGGAAGGGGCCGTTGACATTCGTGCAATTAAAGTAGCCCAGCAGGCTGTCGATGTCACCGGTAGACTTTTTTTGAAGAAGGGCAGTCCTTTGGGCACAAGCTGTGGTGCAAGGAACGCCTGCCTATCGAAAATCCCGCACAGTTTTCTAAATTGGTCATCTGTCTTGTACTTGTTCAAAAGCCCAACTCCCGTTCCTTCAAAACGTTCTGAAACTTCGCCACTCAATGGATTGTATATATACAGTTTTGCTTCAGTTTCCCTTTCACATCACCCTGAGATAGTTCTTGATTTCAAATACATTTACGATGTACAATGATGGAGAGAATTGAATTTTCTTTGCCATTCACTTCAAATATTACCGTGAACCCCAAGAAAACTTATGCATTATTAATGAAGATACAGTGTGTCTAATTTTTATATGCGCGTTTAGCGTTACCTAAGCGCAATGAAAAAGTGAGGTAACCGAGGGTGACTTCGCTACTTCGGTCACTCTTCGGATTCAAAAACTTCGGTTCACAAATTTTCTTGGGCGGGGCACAAGGGTGCTCCGGCATATCTTGAGTCACTTGATCTTATCAGCTCAACTCAGCTTCGCTGACTTAAATTTTAGCCCCAAATCGTTGCTTCTCTGCCAGTTATGGCTCATCTGTCGACACCTTTGCATGGAATGAAGTACCAGTTCTCCTAAAAATGGTGCAATGTCCATCGCGTCCGCACTTCATCCCAGCCCGTGCTTCGCGTGAATAGCAGAAAAGAAAGAAACGAGGGAGCTTTTTGTCTCGGTTTCTAAACATATGGTCATCTTTTGTCCGGTGAGCTTCTGTCCGATGAGTTTTTGTCCGGTGAGCTTTTGTCCGGTTACCGGCTTGGCTACAACACCCGTTTGCTCGTATTTCATAAGCACCGCAAAGATTATCTTTCCTGGGCTCTCCGTGGCTGTGGCTGCACCATAAAAATAAGATTTTAATTTTAAGCATTATTTCTCTTCTGTTTCAACGAATAGCCTCGCGGTCTACTTCCTGGTGCACAAGACACATAAAATCAATTTGTATACAGGTCATAATACATCTAAATACAATAACAATTATTTAACGAAGGGTATATGTCCGTGTTGCCTTGCTTAGTAGTAGGGTTCTGCGTTTTCGGATAAATCCGAGAAATCCCCCAAAACTTCTCTCCGTTGGGAATTTGGCCGATTCGGATTAACCCGACAAACTTCAAATTTTGATGCCTCCCCCCCCCCCCCCCCCCCAGATGCTATTTGACGATTACGTTTGATCAGCGCAATGTCTCAGTGTTCCTGAAAATATGACACAACAGTGATCTTTTTAATCTCGCACCATTATCGAAAGGGGTCTTACCGCTTATTTCATCAGGGTTCATTCAGGACAATAGGTCATTGTAGTTTCGGGTCACGACAAAAATTAGTTTTCAATTCCAGTTTGGGTCCATACTATTTGTGCTTTAGAGGAAGGAGAGCTTATGTCTAACAGTGAAAGCTATGGACCATAGAGATTGCATAAAATGGGGAAGAGGGTCAGGTTTGACATGGGCTAGTTGGTACATACTGAAGAGGGTCACCTGAAGAGTTGCAATGCAGAAAAACCGAGAGAGGAGAAGACATACACACCGCAGTTTCCTCTCCCGAGTGTTCTACGTTGCAACTGTTCAGCTGACCCTATTCAAGGAGAGCAGTTATAACTTCTCTAGTACAAAGGTTAACACTACACCTCTCGCTGGCCGTGGGGTAGCTTGATGGAATAGAATATGATAAATACCGGCTTCCCAGCCGGTACCTCCAGAGTTTATTGATTTTAAAATACGACGTTTACCGAAGCAACACGCGTGTGCAACGTTTGTGGTTAGACAAATCAGTATTGTCAATGGAAATGTCACCAACGCCAAATCCAGCTAAAAACAATACTAATTGATCAAAGCCCGTTCTATTTTTAATAGCATACGTTTACACCCGCATAATGTTAAATTATTTAAACATTTATTTATGTTTAATAGGAAACACTGCAAAAATAAACTGAATTTCTGAAATTTAGGAATTAAACAAAAATAAACTGATAATCTCCGACTTTTGGCAAGAAATAAACTCCGAAAAACACCCTCCTAATTTTCCCGAAAATAAACACCGAAAACACGGAATTCAGCTAATAAGGAAGACAGCCTTTAGCGTACATGCAGAATGATATCCGGATGCGAGATAAAAATGTCTAAGGTAGATTCTCGAACAATATAAAATGCCAGTTTTACCCTCGCTAGTGGTGATAAAGAATATAGAAGCGGGTAAAAGCTGAACTGATCCGGCCGACATTGTCGTAACATGGAAATAAATAAAGAAGTTCCAGAAAATTCAGATCTGTAGGTTCGATTAAATTTTGGAATGGGTAATTGATCGATTGATTCATTATATTATCCATATCTCTTTAGTAATACAAAATCGTTTTGAGCTTTATGTAACTGCAGCGCGCAGACTTTCAAACTAATCGTGCAAATGCTTTTATCGCGTAAAATTATGAAAGCCAGACAAATTACCCCGCATAATTTTAGAATTAGAGATTATTACATCAAGTTTTAATACATTTAAGTTCCTTATATTAACCTTACTCAAGTAGCCTTTAACCTAAATCATTCACAAAATTGAACCCAGTACATTATTGGAGGTCTCAAAGCAAGCGTGCAAAAGTATGAGCAATTGGTTTCGTCAAATCGCTACATAAAATATGTATTTCTACGCATATGGCGATCAATCGTTTGCTTTTCATCTCAATATATTTAGAAGCGGATATGCGTTATTTTTGTTATTTGAAAGAATTTATCTAGAAGGATGCTACTATAAAAGTGCACACAATTATCATCAGTATTGACAGGCAGAATAAATGTTTAATATTTTGAATATAAAATAATTATCTTGACCTTATTTGTTTCTATAATTCCTGCAGCCGCAAGACCAATTGGACCTTCTGAAATGCAAAGTTCAATGCAGGGTGAAACTTGATGTTTATGGAAGATATTTATATTTCGATCTTTCCGCACCCGAAGGATTGGCTTGCTACGGACAAAAATGCGGTGCGTAGGCTTCTGTGGCGTTAACATGATCTAACTGATCAAAACTGAGTTTTTTTTTATAGTTTTACTATGCTATTACTTATTCAACTTATATTTTGATAAAATATTTTTATGATCCAACAATATATCTTGATAGTTAAAATGATGACTGAAGAATTCTTACATGAATAAAGGCAGAAACATGTCGGTTGAAACCAAATCCTATGTAAGACAGAATATTAGAACTTAATAAAAAGTTCCTCAAGATATAAAAAATGAGATTAATATCAAGGATATATTGATAATATTTTAACAAAACAATTTTGCCAATTTCATTAAATATATACCCGATATTAAAAACTTTTAAAAATCTTATTTTGTAATTTCCGGCCACATTCGGTTTTTTAGGTTTTAAATATTTGATCCAGTATAATAGTCAAAGTCTGGCAAAATGTACAAGCTGCAGCTATCATTTTACGGTGAGATATGTTGAATGGACATTCATATCGTCAAATTTGATGGCACTGAATATCTCGACGGCATTCCATTCCATCTACTTTATATAGTGTTACACTAACCACATTTATGACCACAGTTTTGTGAACGACAACTATATCCGGAGGCAATTAGACTGGCATAATCAAGAGTTCAATTTTGTAACATTTTAATAATATGTAACAATATTTCACAGAGTCGGAAATTCTTGCAGAGTTTTTGAACAGTACTATAAAATATGAGATTCCAAGAACATAGTCTCGGACATCGTCGCTAAAATGCACAATTTCTCAAAGCTTAGTTTTAATGCACTCAACTTTAATTTGCGTACTAGTTCTAGCGGCTTACCCTAATAGAGACAAAGTTGAAAACTTGATTTCGCAGGAATTGATTAATGTTCAATGTTATAACTTGTAATGAACTTATAGCCTGTGGTAACTTTTATTCATTGTTGTAATCCTTCTTCGTTTAACCATTTCAATTTTCATACACGTTGAAAGTTTAGCAAACGATAGCTTATTATATGTCACATATAAATTCATGACGCCGTACGATTTTTAGCGTTTAATTTTTTTTAATAAACGGGCAGGTTTTGGTAGCGATTCCCAAAAAGGTTTAATTAGAAACTAATGCAAACACAAAAGCATCATAACTGAAAACGTAATACTTAAAGTAATAAAAACTAGAGGTCTCTTACATATTTTAGATAACTTTCTGATCTTCCATATGTTGCTGTTCTTTGTGCAGACATGCAGACATCGGAGAATGTCGCTTCTGGTAACAACCGGACCCAAGTTTTAAAGAAAATACAAAACATTTTGGTGCATTAAAGAATAATTTTTACCTTCTTTTTTTCAAAACAAAGTCTTAATAAAATATTTTATTTTAGCGTTTTAAAAATGCCTTTTTTCCAAACTCCTTTTTTGTATTCATGTATTCAAGAAGAATCCTGATTATGAAAGTTTCTACCATATTTCACTCAATCTGTTGTTCAACAAAGGCCGACTTTATCATCGATATTGATTTCTTTACAAAGATACGATCCAGCAACTCTTTTCGAGGCATAATAGCAATACGGCGAGCAAGTGGATTAAAATGCGTATTTGGCGCATTGATACGCAAAGAGGGGCACACCAATCAAGGCAACATAGAGAACGCGCAGGGGACGCGATGTCGAGGCAGCCTAGCGCTCGCCGTCATTGGTTGAGGTTAGGGGCAAAGAAACTCACGTGGACGCATTTAGGGGTAAATAAACGCGCGTGGTGCACGAGAGCAGAAGAAATTGCACGCTTTATAATGTTGTACATCAGGCATAGAATATGTAAGACGTTGACTTCACAACACCAAATAGTGAGGTTGGCAGCAAGACCAACTTTGTGTGTGGTTACAAATATTATTTCTATATTTGTTTATAGAAGTACCTGCTGCGCCATTAGGCATTATGCA
>JAZHYW010051088.1:0-25468 GCA_037355805.1 Ixodes ricinus
GAGCGCGTGCTGACGGTGAGCTTCCGCAGTTCTTTTGCAACGTGCATTCCGCACCATCAAGATTGCCGGTCTTAGCAGGCTATGAATGTCAGCTCGTTCTGAGCATGCGCCCTAAACATCGCCCTCAAATATGCCGTCCAGTGAATTTCCCCTATAAAAGTATTGGTAGTTAACGCTTCCGGCCTTCTCACCACAGTGCAAAGCAGTATGCGGGGAAAACCGGAGCCTTTTTCGTCATCAGACCAGCTATTCATGGATATGGCCCTCAAGTTACAAAAGAACGTAGCTGCATGACCCGAGAAGAAAAGCAGAATGATGTCAACAGTGCTACCAGAATCTTCTGGAACAACTAGGTTCATCGCTAGTGCAGCAGTGAAAGACAGTCTTGAAATAATGAGATGACTTTTTGCGCACGAGTGCTCATAGAAATACATTTGATTATAAAAACAAAAGTACTATAGTTAACTGATATCTTGAAATGTCCGAGATTTTCCGGTTGTGACCTTTCTGAGTAGACTATCCAAAGGTTGGTGCGCGTCACAGTAAAAGTATAAGCATTAAATGAAAAAATAAAACAGATACGCTTGGAGTTTCTAGTACGACTCTTGTCATTTTGGTTGAATGCTTTGTGTTACGACTAAACCCGAATCCCCAGCTGCCCAATTACTAGTAAATGTTACTGTTGCCGATATTTCTTTCGCCTCGAATTATTAGAGGCTTTTCCTCTCAATTGCAGCAATGTGTTTTCCCTGTGGCAGTAAACGTACTCGGTAATAATTCGGAGACATCACAGGGGAGGCGCTTCTGGGAACTCAACTAAAAACTTGCAATCTATACTTGACACAATCCCTAACATGTTTACTTAATGCTCACGTAATGATTACGCAATTCGATGACAAGCAGCGCGCTCGGCATGTACGACCCCCGCTCTCTGCCCTCGCTCTCTTCAGCGCCTCAGTGGCAGACAAACGCCAAAAGTGAATCCGAACAACACCGGCACACAAAGGCCAAAGAGAGCGGAAGAAACGTCGCACAGCAACTCGGCGTGGATGAGGAATTGCCGAGGTCAAGTCGACCTCTTCCTCTTGACACCACCGCGGGGCCTCGGGGGAAAAAAGTGGACAAATGATCGGGACGCTTTTGTTGCTGCTCTTATACACCTTGCTCGGGCGCCCACGGCAGCGTTCGACGCAGTATCCCCTGCTAGCAATCTATCCTGCTGGATTTGGGGAAACCGGCCACGAAAACACCCCGCACCGACAATGGAAGCTGGCCGACACGCAATGACAAAAAAGGGCAACACGACGTCGAAAACAAAACGATCGGAAAAAAAAAAGACGAGGGGTAAGGCAAGTGGCATCGGGCGTTGGGACGAATCATTTTTCACGACGGTTCTACTTGGCTATTTCTTGTTTTCTTTGGTGCACCTCCTGGCAGCTGCTCGCCCTTTTCCACCCAACTGACCTCTGCTGTGTCACGCGTCATCTTCTGGGCTGGTGCCCAATCAATGACGCCAGCGTCGATCTGTTCTCGCGATTGATATTAGAACCGGGTCGGTGTGTGTTTTGGGCGCCTGAGCCGTGACGCCTGTCTGTTTGTCGTTGCGTTTCGGTGTTCGGAAGTCAAGAGTCGAGCCGTCGTTCGAGGAACGTTTTTGTGTATGTGCGTGTGAGTGTGGGGTTTTGGGTTGTTTCTGCCTGGTGTTGTTGCGGAGTCAGTTGTCTCGCCACGTTCCTTTGTACGCAGGTGGCAAAACAAATGATCTCGGTCATCGACCTTGGGCGGCGAGCGAAATCCATTAGGGTATAACCATGTGAAAAGTAGCCAAGACCATGTTTAACCTTCACCAGCTCATTCACACTGTTACATATTGTGTACTTTGTTCGTGGGGTATGCGTGGCCAGTGCTTGATGCAAGGAAGCGGCGGGGGCCGCGTTGTTCTCACCTTATTTTATACTTTTGACAACAAGATGAGTTGTAGAAAGGTGTTTGTCCAGTGCGCGCACCTGTTATGTGAAACGCGGGAGCAAGAGCCGGAAAAACTAGCTGTGCCATCTGTCGTCGTTGTGTAGCAGCACCGCGCCTTTGTGTGTGTGTGTTCTATTGTAGTACATTTTTTTAAATAATAGCACTTCAAGTTTCGCAATTAGGCAGCTTGAACTGCCGTTTTGAGCACTGCTCGGATAGTTGGGTGCACTGTAGCTTTGAGTAGGTAGCATGCAGCTATAGAATACAGTTAATGCCCTAACTACCACCAAAATCTCACTTTTCAATCATGCCTTCTGAAAGTGTGCCACGCGGAAACAAAGAGTATCGCTAAAAACAAACACCTCAAAGGAGAGAAACAAAGACGAGGAGACGGGCAAACCACAGGGCGCTACATCTCCTTATTGACTCTTGTTTCCGAGTGTATGTGTGTGTGACAAGAGATCTCGCGTCATGCATAAAATGGTTAGCTGACACCTCTCCTCCTGCCAGGGTCAGTATAGTTCAATAATATACCGCCCTTGTTTAATGTCTTACTGATTTGCCCTTCTTTACACTTAGCTTAATGTAAAGGTCCATTCACAAAATAACGTCCCACTGCGTTTGACTACGTTGCGGGCCTTATTTTGATATTACCAAGTCACCATGGGCAAGCAAGAGACGCAACTTCCGATTTCCAGCTAAGCGTTGCGTCGTAACCAGGTTATATTAAACAAAAAATATGTATAATATAAAATCACGTAATTGTTAATATCAAAAAGATATTAATTAATCTCGCGAACTGTAAGGAGTTAGAGCAATACAAATTCTACTAGATACGCATGCTAGTATTTATCTTATATGAGCACCTAGTAAAGGTGCCATCTTGCTAAGTCCTACACTTAGGTGATTAATCAGACACACACACGTACGCACGTACGCTTTGCGCCCGCAGCGCCCACAATGAATGTTTCCAGCAATGGCTTTTACGGGCTTGAAGACAAATAACGCACCTTTCATGTTTTCACTTTATTCTATTTAATATTTTGTTATACGGGATATTCCCGTGTATTCTCTTCTTATTACCTATTTTGCGTAAAAAACACCCACGAAGCATTAGAACTAATCGCCTCTCTTTACCCTAAAATAAGTGAGTGCTCTCCGGTGAGAAATGTGGCCTACGTATTTCCCCTCTCACCCATATCAGTACGTGCTTGGAGGGAAGGTTGGGGCTCCCGCTGCAATGGCGGTGGCTTCCGACTCCATTAAAGTACAGTCACGATTTTGCTCCAGACTATACCGACTCTGTTTAACCACTGGATTATAAGACAACCCTGTCATCGCCGTCATCTCGATAGTTTCTGCTCGAAAGGTCGGGTACCCTTTACGGATCCTGTCAGAAATACGCCAGAAATTGTCTCATCCAGAACACTAGAGTTGTGTGTGTTGTCATGAGTGGAAAGCATACATTACGGACTTCTCCACACGCGCCGCATCGCAGAGAGGTCGACCGCAATCATTACCATTTCTTTCTGTTAAAACAAAAAAGTAAAGTAGGGCAAGTAAGCAGCTATAACGCCATACTTTTAGGTTATGTTAATTCTTTCTGCCGTGATACGTGCCACAATTTCTGGCCATCACGTGATCGCCGTGGACCTAACCATGCGGGCCTTTTTTTTTCTTCTTTCTTTTCTTTTTATCCGAATTACCGTCAGTCTCGAAACGTGCCGACCGAGGCCATGGGCAGAACGTTAATTCTGACACCCCCCCCCCCCTCAGAAAAAAGAAGACAAAAAAGAATATAGTGTCAGCCTTGCGCGCGCGCTGTAAGAACAGGTGATGCAACGTACCGGCGCCAGCCACTGCGTCGGTTACTCACCGCCACCGTCGAGCCATCGAAAAATAAAGCGGAACCATAACGCGAGATAAACTGGAAGCGGAAGCCAAGTACTATTATGAACAGCACCGGCACCAGAACTAAACGACAGCGAAAGAAACATAATAAGAATAAAAAAATGAGGGGTGAAAGACAAAACAAGCGACACAGAGACCCCGTAAGGACAGGAATCCAGTTGGGGCGTCATTTATTGCCGTCCGAACATGACGGCAGCCGTGCCGAAACCAGGGTGCATATAATAAAGATAGAAAAATGAGAGAGAGAGAGAGAGAGAGAGAACGATGGAACAGTTCCACTAGAACTACTAGAGAGAAAGAAAGGGAAAATAAGAGGAGGGGTAAGTGGGGGAAAGGAAAGTGCTCCGGATAGAAAGACGCAAGAATGAAGTCCCCCGGGAACCTCACGTGTACCGCCGGTGTCCGGCAGCGTGCGTGGAATCGCTTCTGTGTGTGTTGTCCGCGCGACAGAGAAGCCCAGCGGAGGCACGTGTCTCGTTCCATCGTCCATCTCGTTGTTCCTCGCGTGGTCCCGCGAGGATCCCCGCGCGCAGGACGAACGAGCGGGCCCGCGACGCTCCCTACCCGCCCAGCCATCGGAGAGGTCCGTGCTCCTTCCTAATCGGAATTATGATTTCGGTCCGCGCTGCTCCTGTCTGCCCGCCCGTCCGACAGACCGACTCTTCGGGGAGCGGCCGCCGCGGAGGCGACCGCCAAACTAATGACAAATCGAGTGATGCAACGCGCGGGTTCCCGACAATGGTCGTCCTGGGATGCGGCGGGGAACAGTAGGACCGCCGAAGAGGCGTCGCGAGGCTGCCGTGACCGCAATCACGTTGATGGCCGTCCGGCAGCACGCAAAACTAAACACCGCTACACTCCGTTTCACTCTGGGATGGACCGCTGCGGTCGCTACGAGACGTCTCAGCCAATCCAGATCTGCGAACGTATTGCTGCGATTCCGTTTTCACGAAGAGCACGTGATACCAACACGGCATTGGATTGGCTTCGGTAGCTCGTAACGGCTTCGTTGGTCCATCGTAAGGGGAAACGTAGTATAGCAAGTACAGCCGGTGTAGGAGGAGGTCGGCTCTTGGTTCGTTTGGCCTCGCCACCCAAAGTGAGCTGAAGTGACGGAGCGACCGTGGGCCACTTCTTTGTTTGCATTGTGGGCGGTTATGAGGGTGGAGTTATAGTAACGGAGGTCCGACTACGCGATGGATCGGGCGCGGTCCCTGACGTGACGTTTCGTGGCGCTGTGTCCGTGCTGGCTTAATTGCGATTGCGAGGGATTGCGGCGGTTATCTGGATCGGGGTTCTACGAAGATCGCTTGTTGCTGCGCGGGTCGTTATTGTTATGACGGGTTGCGAGACCGCTTTAGCGGTTTTCGCGTGTTACTCCGGCGAGCGAGCGGAGAAGTCGGGAATGCTCGCTCTCGCCTGGGAAGAGGAGAGGGCAGTTTGTGTCGGGGTCGTGTCGGTGGTCCGCGACAGAGGGCGCGACCAGCACGGCGTGTTCGATCGGCGCGGACGGCCCGTTGTTATTCTCGCGTTCCAAATGTCGAGCTTTTAAAGGGGTTGTTCCGAGATGTTTGTCTCGGAATTTACTCGATTACCTACGCTTTCTATTATGTTCGGCAATTTTGCGTAATGCAATTAGGCGTCTCCTCTCCATTTAAAATACGAAACTGCTTCACCTCACGCGTCACGGTGAAGCGGGAAAGCACCCTTGCGCCTCACGAGATACTTGACCTTCCGTTTCTACGTGCTGCACAATTCTAGAAAATTTAAGTTTTGCGTTCGGTGCATTTTGTTCCTTTACCACTCCCTCTTTATTTCTGTGTTTTAGTCCATAAATCCAAGCAGCGTACGTTGCATGTGTAACGCGGTCGTTCAACTTGCTTTCTTCTTCGACGAGCGCTTTTGTATGCTCCGGAGGGCAAGGGCCAAACGTTTGTATGCGCTTAGGAAGTGCCGAAGGTTTCTACGTTCGGAGCGACCTCTGGACGAAAAGCGAAGTACTAATCACGTTTCGACCTCAAAAATAAGATCCGCGCTTGCGTTCTTTGTATCCGAACACCGCACTAAATAGCCCGGGGCTTTCTCGAGTCTAAACGTTATACACATGGCTGCTTCTCTTTCTTTCGACCCTTCCATAATTTCAGAATGCCTTTGCTACTGCGGGCGGTGTGGGCAAGTAGACGGTCGTACTCCGTTAAGCCGCGGTCACGCTGATAATACGCCATACAAAAGACAGTCTGCAGAAACTGTCTGTCGGGTGTTTCTTTCTTGTTCAATGCCCCATTCACATTGGCCATACAAACACTGTCTGCAGAATTCTTCGAAACACGTACATATGTATGAAGCAAACGTACTTCGAAGATGCTTGAGGCGTGTGTGCAGACACTTCTGCGCACACGCCTCAAGGGCACGAGCGCGTAGTTATTAAAGACGCCTTCCACGCACGAGTGCTCGTGCGCAAACACACAAAACAAAGCATTGTACAGCGCCACCCTCTCGCGCACGTTGCTGTTTTAAGCACTAAAGACCACTGAGATGGACTATAGAGTATCGAATCCGGTGACGATCTGGCATCCCACCTCCGCTTGTAAAGCGATAGCTTTACATGGAAACCCTGTCAGGACCTTGCTTGCTCGTGTTCGTGTTGGTCTCACCGATGCAGGGCCACGAGGAGATTATCAGCAACGGAGCGCATGTGGCTGTTGGTTTAAAGGCATAGCGCGCGCACAACCAGTGGCGTAGCGCCGCGCGGAGTAGGAGAGGGGAGGACTACGCTGCGTACGAAAGGGGGTTCGTGGTGCGTGGGGTAGGAACTGCGTATTAGTGCCATCGCACCTCCATTATCCGTACAAACCTTTAGGCTATGAAACTCCGCAAAGGCGCGCCGTACCGGCTGGGCGAGTCGCACTGGGCACGCCGGACACACCATGGAGCGAGCTATTAGGCCACTGCGGGGGACCCCGGTGCCATCAATATTCGGGAGAGGCGCCGCAGCCAGCGACTCGTCTTTGGTGCCGGGTCGAGCGAGGACCGAAGAGCGATGGTCGAACTTCTGGGTGAATTGATATTCAATTTCCCGGGCTTAGGTGGAGCAAGAACTGCGAGGGGCGCGAAGAAAGGACATGTTTTCGAGACTCCCTTTTTTTCTTTTTTAAGAGGTTGTTTATTTTAGCTTTTGTTTTTCTTGTGAAGAACAGAGCTGTCGTGAGATGGCTGTGTATGAGCTTGAGAACGAGAATAGTGAATGCCTGCGTTTCGTCTTTACGTTCAATGTAAAGTTCAAGGTTGTGACGATAGATTCCGGAACAAATGTAGGTATAACATACGTAAATATTTGTCGACATTGTGTTTTTGAAAAAGAGATGATAATTGCTACATTCTGTCGTAAAAAAAGAGAGAGAATATGTGTTTTAAAAAGAATTGGTGACTTGTCTGTCTGTGGGAAAAAACATACGCCATAGTGACCGATCGAGTTGCCGAAAATGTGCCTACATACAGCTCTTCCTCTTTTCTTACGAGTTTCATAGGGTGTGCTTTTATGTAAACACGTTACGCAATAGCATCCTAATGGCCTTGAAATAAGGTGCAGTGGTACGCGGAGTTCAAACTGTTGCGTTATTTGGTTCTAATTGGCATGCCATTCAATTTAAGTTTGGTATGGTTCCCTTAGCGAAGGTTTATATTAGAGCGCAGCTCTTAGGCACCCGTTTCCGTGTTTCGCGGCGTTGGCGTCGGCGTAACAGCGCTAAATTTAGCGGGAAAATTGACGTCGCGTGACCTCAACACCAATTCTATTCCCCACTAAATTTGGCGGAAAATTAAATTGGTGTTGAGGTCACGTGACGTCAATTTCCCTTCTAAATTTAGCGGAGAAACAGAATTGGTATTGATGTCACATGGCGTCAATTTTGCAGCTAAATTTATTGGGGAACTGTGGGAGGAGGTTAGGGTACGGAGGAGGAAGTAAGGGTACGCAGGAGGAAGAGGGGAAGGTACGGAGGAAAAGGGGAGGGTACGGAGGAGGAGGAGAAGAAGTAGGAGGAGGAAAGGATGTGGAAAGGAGGGGGAGGAGGAGGAGGGGCACACCCTCTTCTCCTCAAGAACTGCGCTCTAATTTCGCATTGCAGAGATATGCAAACGTGTTTCATTCTTTATCTGCTCCGTAGAATTATATTATTTTACTAGTAATGTCACATATAAAAACCGAAGTTTAAATTGGAACGCCAAATAAGTTTTCCAACTGGAAGAAAGAACAAAGAACAGTGCATACACATGGCATGATACGAGACTCGGTCTGATACAACACTCAGCTAGAACTTAATCTTTTTGTGTCTAGACAAGAAGAAAAAAAAACATGAGACATAAAATATGGAATAGATATCCATAAATCAATCAGTCAAACAATCAACTAATGTGTGTTTTATTGTGCCCCCATTGCAGCTGGCAGGAAGCAAGGGGTGCACGTACACAAGATGAAAGATGCGACGCCTGTGAGGAAGCGCCGACACTTACAAAAACGTTCTACAATAGATATATTTATTAATTTTATGCTTAGGTTTCGTTAAATGTAGCACCAAAAGGAACAGGGAGTTTGTTTAAAATAATACACTACTTAAATCACTTCTGCATAAGTTGTAAAAGAATCCAAAAATTAATGATGAATAAAAAAATTGCAGCTGTCATCTAATGTCGAAAATTTCTTGAGCAACGCTCCAGGTAGAACTTTTCGCGGAGCACAGTTTGAGAACGAGCAGGCCTAAAAATAACCTGGACCGAGTTTTCTTTTTTGTTTTGTTTTGAGACGTCGCTTTCCTAACTGGGCATTCGCAGAGAAAGACCCACGTGTCCACCGGCAATCGCAACCGGCATTTCCAAGAAAGCTTCCGTCAAGGATTCGTTGACAGACCGGACAAGCCTCGTTATATCCACATGGGCAGCAACCCAATATTCTGTCGACGGCTTCACCGCGGCCCGCCCGTGCCTGAGGTATATCACTCGTTCCTCCCCGGGTCCTTTTGTTTGTTTGTGAGGAGCAACGTCTTCGTCTCCGTCAGGGCCTGCCGCAAATGTCGGTCGCCATAGTTGCGGGAAACGAAGAGTTCTTGGGAATGTGTGTGTGCAGATTGACGGCAACGGTCGAGTCCCAGCACGGGCCTCTGCGCTAAAGTTGAGTTTCTTGTTGACTTTTCGTGCCTTCTTTTTGTATGAGTGCGATTATTTGCAGTATCTTCTTGCATGTAAGAAAAAAATGGGCGACAAATAAAATGAGGAAGACGATTTCGTTGGATGTCTGACGGCTTTTGAAACCAATGTCGACGCGCGAGCCGTTGGGATACATAGACGTGGAGATGAAAGACTGAATGATTGGTACATATCTTATTCCTATTTGTTTAACGCGTCTCCCTTTTTCATTTTATGTATATTAATAATATTACGTGTTAAAAAGGAATCAGAACCCCAAAATTTACAGCTGAGGTGAGTTTGTACCCGGAAATCCCCATTTTGGTTGGTCATCTCATAAAGAGCCACTCACAACTCCAGCATTAACATTTTTTTTATTGTCGCAAACGACCCCTAAGGATTGCTCTAAGAACATTAAAGGAACCATTAAATGATTTTTTAACTTCGTCCTCGTTAGCTTTAATCGTCAAATATGGTCTCTAGAAAGACTAGCTAGACTTTTGTCCACTACCCCCGTCGGCGACTGCTGCGAAATTAAAGAGCGTGACGGAGCTGCGAACAATCGTCGTGCCAGAATTTGGCAGCTACCAAGCCAGAAAAGAAATCTGAAAAAAAAATAAACGACAAACACGAGCAAATGAACACTTCGCAGATGAATTATTTACACCTCCCGGCGTTCATAAGCCTTAGCCGTTCTCGGCTTGCTGCCCTCTCGTTGTTCATTGCTTTGGTGTAAAGGCGGAAAAGGAGGAGGATGAAGCACTAGAGTATGCTTGTTGTTATCGCCGCTGCATACACCTCACAGCCTAACAAAGGTAAATCTGTCCTTGCTAAGAAAACAAAGAAGTCAAAAATGCTTTTCTCATTAAGCTTGTTTATACTGAAGAAGGTAGCGAGTGAGGAAGGTAGCAGCTAGAACAGCGCGCCTATTGCGCGCAGCGCCCCTGCCATTTCATCCACGGTGCTGCCATCTCACTGCTTGGAGAGAGGCTTTCGAACGTGGGACTAACCAGTGTTGCTAGGGACCATACCTAAACTCAAAAGTGAAATGAGGAACCACGTGGTCATGACGTGCTTGGCACCGGATGCGACGACTCCAAGCTTGTACCGTGGCTTTGAAGTACGCAATGAGATTTGTCATTCGCAAGTAATCATAAGTGCTGTCATAGCCTCACTGTCGACGAATGCGAATCCAAATATTCGTCGACGAATTGATTCTTAACGGGCGCATACGTCCGAGTGACGTAGTTCTCGTGTCCAGTGCGTGAGCTGGGTTCGGCTGGCGTGTTTGGGCATCGCGGATGCATCACGGGGTGTTTTCGAAGGAAAGGAGGCAAGAAATAGTCCGCTATATTTTCAAACTTTCGTACTGAAAAGTAGGCTGTTGACTTTCTACCCCCTTTCTTTTGCTTCACTAAACGATGTGCGATTAGTAAAATCCTAAGCTAAAATCAGCTATCCCGGCCCAAAATTAAT
Source organism: Ixodes ricinus (assembly GCA_037355805.1). Classification (NCBI taxonomy): domain Eukaryota; kingdom Metazoa; phylum Arthropoda; class Arachnida; order Ixodida; family Ixodidae; genus Ixodes; species Ixodes ricinus. The sequence goes on from JAZHYW010051088.1 coordinate 10,537, forward strand.
TTCATGGTCCCTTTAAGCTTGGAAATGGCGTGTTTGCAAATAATATAAAGCCAGATTTGAAACCCCAGCCCGAACAAAATCACGTATAGGGCAAACCGGTGCGCTCCTTGCCTTTTTGGATGAGTTCGGACCGGAAGTGTCGGTTCCCTCTAATCTATGACGGCAATCATGGGCGCTCGATCCTGGCAACCAGCCCATCGTACGCTGATTTCGCTGCTACACTTGGACGTGTTCTTACCCCGCGTACAGACAACGCGTCACTTTTCAGTTTATTTTTTTTCTCAGCAGTGTTTTATTTAGTGGATCTCAGACGTGTTTTAAATAGGCAAAATGTCGTGTTGCCGACTTTGGTGAGCGACGTAGGGAATAACCGAATATTATTGATCGCTCGATAAGTGCTCTCTGTAAATCCAAAAAATTACCCGGCACCGAAAAAAAAATTGCCCGAGCCGTTGTTGATTTTCCAATTATCCCCATCCCTTTCGACGCCTACGTCCTCAGCACAGCCACCGAGCGCCGCCATATCAAGAAAAAAAATAAAAATAAAAAAGAAGGCGGTTGATGTTTTGTTACACAGCCCGTCCGGACTCCGAGACTTTATATTTCAGTCAGTGGCGTTGTGTGTTTGCGAGGGTCGTAGCAAAAACATTATTGATACATGTCATTAACAGTTGTCATCGCCAGTTGTCAAAAACTTTTTGCGACCAAAAAACCAAAAAGGGACAAATTTTGTTTGCAGCGAAATTGTTTTTCGGTTTTAAATTACCCGCAAGAAAAGTTTGTTGCAAAGAAAAATACATTAGCGCGTGAAAAAAAATCTCGTTCATTATCATCGTTTTTCTCCTTCAATTTGCCTGTTGCTCTCAACTGGGGGCGCGAGCTCGTCCGTAATACACGGCCATGTAATGCTTGCATTAAACGTAAAGCGGCACTGCAGTGCTCCATCGTGCACGAGCCATGCTCGTTTACAAGCGTGTGTCAGCATCTGTCTACGCGCGTTAACAGAGCGTATGAAACAACTAAAAATGACAACAGAAATTATCTGCTCGCGCTTTCAGTGTCTTACCAAAAAAATTGGAATGACTTGTCACTTTTCTGTTCTTGGTACTTTTTTCGAATGTTTATATCCACCAGTGAAATTCTGCCAGCTTGGTGTCGGCGAGCAATGCGAGAGAGCGCAATGACGCTCAATCGAAACGGGACCGAAAATATTCAGATTTTCTCGCCAGAGGCGCTGCTAAAACTTGAGAGCTACAGGCCTATCCGAGCTCCTCCTCACCTTTTGTATAACTACGTAAACCCGAGTTTTTTTTTTATTTGGAGATGTCACAATTTGAATATATGTAACAATTGTTAAGACATTCGTCAAACATGTTTTCAACACGTTTTTGGAACATTTAACAGAAAAAAAGTACGAGTTTGTCAGTAACTCTTTAAAAAAAAAACAAAAAAAACACATAGAACTTCCAGAAACAAATGTTATTTGGCTGGATACAGAACACACATCAGAATAGTTAGCGTCCCCGAAAATACAAACAAAAAAATATTCGGGCAATATTCAGATTGTCAGGCACATATTGAGTTGGGAGTGAAACCTATAACTAACTACTATTTGTGGACGGCCTAGAAGTAATAGTCAGTGTCGATTTCACTTCTAACTCGAACTAGGTCTCGTGGTGTAAATAATTCGCAACAAAAACTTACATAAAAAAGTTGTTTTCCTTTATGACTTACATGCAATCTTGCACGTAACGAGCTACAAGTAGCTGATTACTTGTAATCAATTACATTTTAGTATAAGTTTTGAACGATTCAATTACTTTTTTACCGCGGTAAAGTTCTCTGTCATTCAATTACTATTTTTCTGTAATCAATTACAAGTTATTAATTATATGTTTCCGAAAGAGCTAAAACGACTGAGTTGAGTTCTTTTTTACGTAAAAATCGCTCTGTTTGCTTATGCGTCACTCGTCTATGTGGCACCTACGTTGGGCACTTTGTTTTTGACCCCTAAACAGCTAAACAAAACATACCAAGATACCAAAAGGACAGGATGTTAGCGCGCCCAGCGACGTTTTGACTGTCGAGCTGTCGATCGGGCCTCGTTTCCTGTGTTACGATCCGGGTTGCGGCATAGATCGGATCCCGCACCCCGGACCCAGAACCGGGATCCGGGTCCAAGATCCGGGATCCGGGGTCCGGGATCCGGGTCCGGGATCCGGGATCCGGGTCCGGATCCGGGTCCGGGATCCGGGTCCGCAGCGCGGCATAGACGACTGTGTTCTGCACTGACCTCATCTAGTAACGTAAAGAGGTAATGTGAAAAGTAAATTACTTTATGGTAATTTTGCAATTACTTTTGTGATCAGGAATTGATTACTGTAATCAGTTACATTTTCAATAAAGTAATTGTAATTGTAATCGGTTACTTTTTTTAGTGACGCGTACAAGACTGCTTACATCTCATATCCAGGCACTTAAAAAAATTCCTGGGAGATCGGTGTTTCTTTAAAGTAATTTCACTCGGGCATTTTAAATGAAAGTTCATCAAACGACATTCGAGTGATCGACGAATATGTTCTCGAATCTAACCATGCGCGTTACAGTTAAACTTGTCAGCCGCGGTTTCATTACCATTGGCAATGAAACACTCGAAAGCACTACTCGACCAACATTGTTTTTATAAACGACAATTGTATGTATTTCAAGCAGCCGCTACCGTCTTCTCTTTAACCCCTTTCAAGGTTCCAAAGTTTTAATACAGCGTTCAATTTGTGTTGATTGTTTTTATATACCTATGTGCATGTACACTCCATTGTGTAATACTCATTCGGGTCCTCAAGTGAAAAACAAATAATGATGATGATGATGCTTTAAAAAAATCATGTTACAAATGTCGATTGAATTGGCTTTGTGCTTGGTATTGACACTCCACGGGTGTTCTCCAACCCAGAATATTTAAGTACGCCATACATTCAATTTCGATCAACAAGAAGGCGTTGAACTCGAACAATCTGCTCTTTAATAAGATGATCCGGGCTGTTTGTATCTTTTTTTTATTTGTTTAGTTTTAATAAGTGATGACTTGAATCAGCCATTTATCTAAGGTAATACCCTGCTAGCAACATCCAAGCAGCTTGTCGGTTGTCCCGTGAACCTAAATTAGATATGTTTGAACACTAAATGTAAGAAGGCATGAGAGCTGTTTTCTTGCTTTTTATCCAAAGCTTGCTTAAAGCGTAATTCGCTCAACCTTACGAATGATTGCCTCTTGATAAGAAAAACGCGTGAAGTGATGCTATTTGTGATATCAAATATCTTATTTTTTATTATTAAAGTGTTCTGATAAAATGTCGTGCTTCTCTGAATGTGAGGTACATTTTTCGTAACATATTCACTGAGCAGTGAATATGTTACAAAAAATGTACCCCACATTCAAGATGCATATACACCAACTTGATTAACTTTCGCGTTGTCAGCACTGACAACGCGAAAGTTAATTTAGTTGGTGTATATATCAACCACGAGTAGCAATTCTCTTAGACATTGAAAGCATTCCGCGAGCAATATGTACTTCAATTAGGGATGCCGCGAACTTTTTTCGAACCGAAGTTTCGATGATCGAATCGAGCGGTTCGAAAGGTTCGAAATATTTCGAATTTTCGAACTTTTAATATTGTAAAATTCGACGGAAATCGAATTTTCGAACTTGTAAAACTAAGAAGTTCGACGCTTTTCGAACCGTCGAACTTATTATGCTAGAAAATTCGATCCTTTTCGAACTTTCGATTTTTATTATGCTGCAAAATTCGATGCTTGTCGAACTTTCGAACTTGATAGACCAACAACTTCGATGATTTTCGAACTTTCGAATTTCTTGCACTAAAAAGTTCGAAGCTTTTCGAACTTTCGAACTTCTAACGCCAAGGAATTCGATAATTTTCGAACTTTCGAACTTATTTATCAAGATAATTCGAAAAGTTTCGAACTTTCGAATCCTGAAAAGTCTAAAGGTCGACGAACTTCGAACTTTTAGGGTAAAAGTTCGACGTTCGTCGAACTTCAAAAGACCGGCGGACGGTTTCATTTGAATTCAAGTAGTGAGTAGTGAGGTACAATCGTAATTTTTTTTCTCGAATTTTTACATGCGGTGCTGCGTTCCTTACGAAAGACAATGCCGCTTATAACAATGTTTTGGCAAGCTCAGTTTTAAAGAAATAAATTCCCGAAGGGGCGAGGAAGGACGACGGGTTTTTGACGATTGTCGTTTGTGCCATTTTTGAAGCGCGCTAAAGCCGAAGCTATTTACGGTAGAGATGTTAAACTTTTAAGAAGGATCTATGTATAGCCTAGGTAAGTGTCGTCTTAAGATGTGATTATTGTTATTAAGTATGAGTTTCGAAGAAATGTTCAAACATGTATCTACAGGCAATTATGTCCTAAACGTGGTGTTTTTTTCCTCTAAGTTGTTTGAGGTATCGCATTTAAATTAACACCACAGACAGTACATATAATTGCCATCTGCAGAATACAAAATAATGTGAAATGAGGAATAAATTAACTCATGAGCGAAGATTTCTAATATTAATCAAATTCCACGTAAAAAAAATTTTGCGTTACGTTTTTGGGAAGTGTTTCTTCTAGCCTGTAGACATTTCGGTAGGAGAAACTTGTTTCGAAGTTCTGAGCTTCTGAATATGCAATAATACAACACTTCCAGCGGGATCTTTATAGTTTCTTTTTTTCTCCAGCTTTTTATCCCCGCATTCATTGTTATGTTTATTTTCTTTTACCAATGGCACAGTTATTTAGGTCGAAAAGAGATAGGTTTGAACTTCCGAACCTCTTAGCATGTGGCAAGTAGTGCCTTCTGACAACGAGTTTCCGAAAATGACGATTCTACGCGACCTTTTATGCAGTGAAGAGCGACAGTAGCTATACATATACATAAATAATTTCAGATTAAAATAAGCTCGACCACGCCCTCTTTCCCCGTATTGTTTTCTTTAACAGTCCGAAATATCTGGTCTGGAAGTGGGGAATGGGGGCTAGAGCACCTCCCCCCTCCCCCCCCCCCCCCCCTTTTTCCTCTTCCGACGCCACTTGTATTGTAGAACGCTCCTCGACCTCGAGTTGTGTCGGCTTCTGTGCTTTTTGCGGGGCGTTTCCTCCGTCCCGGAAAATAAACCTCCAGGACAATTACAAACTAAACTTACTATATACCAGCGTCACTCGGGCGGCGTTCGATCGGATTACTACCAGCGTGCAAGGGGTGGGAGGTAGTTTTCAGGTCGCTTCAAGGTTTTTCGAGCCTCAACCTCCTGCCCGCCCCTGGCCGTTTCGAACTGGATGAGTAACGTAAAACAGTACGTTCGTGCGATCACTGCTGCGCTATGCACGTTAAAGACCCCCCCCCCGGGCTGGCGGTCAAAATACTGATCCATGGTGACACGTCACTCTGCACTGGCAAATATTCCAGCACATAAAAAAATAGATTCAAAATCTTCGAAGTTTTTTCAATATTAGCTTTAAAGAAGAATCGAGATCCTTCGAATTTTTCGAACTTTATGTAGAAAAAAATTCGAAATCTTCGAGAGTTTTCGAATTTTACGTCTATAAAAATTCGAAGCGTTCAAATTTTTTCGAATTTTATATCCAAAGAATTTCGATATCTTCGAATTTTTCGAACTTCAGATCCCAAGAAATTTAAATTTTTCGAATATCTCGAATTTTTAAGTCAGGAAAGTTCGAAATCTTTGAATTTATCGAACCTCAAGTAAAAAAATATTCGAAATATTCGAACCCGAAATTTTAGAAACCATGAAGGCTTCGAACTTTTCGATTTCGAAAATTCCACTCTGATCGAAAGTTGCGAATTTTTCGATTTCGAACCTCGGTCGGAACAAAAATATCGAACTTTTTCGAATACGAACCTCAGTTCGCTTCGAAAATGTCGAAACCTTTCGAAATCGAACCTAGGGTGGTTCGCGACATCCCTAACTTCAATATTCAAAATTCAGTTTGAATTTGCTTCACTATTCAAAATTCTGTTCAAATTCGTCAAATTCTCACCAGATGTGATACGTCTACACTATTTTGTTAAAACGTAAGTAACCTAAAAACCGATATTGTGTCCAATGCCCTTAAAGTAGTACCATCTAATGCGGTAAATATAATTATAAAAAAAATGTTTAATCATTTACGAGGTGTGTTTACGCATATGTACTCAGGGTCGTGGCCGTCCAAATGTGTAAAATGTTTCTTATACAAATATGAAATAGGGTGGTATTATTATAGTGAGAGAAAAGAAAGGGAGATATGGTTTGTGCTTTGTTTCTCTAGGGAACATCACTGCCAAAAACGCGATTTTGTTTGTTCTGTTTGCTAACCAAAAGAACGAAAGGAGCGGTCTACTGCGTTAAAGCAGCCGTTGAGTTCTGAATACACTTGACACACCACAGCTACAAGTGTTGTTGCTAACAGATATACATCTGATTCAGTGCCAGCAGAGAAAATGGAAACTCCATGCTGCGCATATTTACGAGGCAACGTCCTCGATTTCCTGCCGAAGATGGATACGCGAGGCAGCGCAGCGGTGCGCAGGACGTGTCCCGCTTGTTGCAAGGGCAAAACACGAGTACTGCACTCCGTTAAGTCCGATGAAAACAGGCGGCGACAACACGAAGGGCCCCATCCGTCATGATCGCCGACTGAGCGATCGGAAGATTTGATAACCTCTCGAGGTGGGCCGCCGCAGCGTGAGGGTATTCGGTGACATCGTTGCGAGCCCCTTTTTGCAGCACCGTTGAAAGTTGAGCGAGTTGGTTCTGCATAGTTACGAAGAGGGAAACAGCGCCAAAAGGAAGGAGGACAAAGAACGAGGAACACACAGACAGAGCGCTGACTGACAACTTTTTTGAAGAGGCACCTTACATCCCTCTAGCTACAAGACCCTTTTAGGGTGTGTAGTTCTATGTGTGTGGTCGTGTTTTTGACTGCGGAGAATCCCGGCTCATGTGACGGTGTGTCTTTTGACGTTGAAGATCTGTTTTAGGCTATTCCGCACCAGGAGTTATTGGGGGTTGTCTAAGAATGTATTGAGTCATTCGGACGTGTGTCTTTCCAGAACATTTCTTAGAACTGTTGTGTTTTTATCTTAGGTCTATGTATGTTGTGCATGATGACACACTGCTTTTGCAGAAGCAGGGTGTATGTATGTATCGGGGCTAGCGTGGCTCTAGTCCTGAGTGACATATTTCGTTCTAAGTGCGATAGAGCTATTGAAGTCGGTCTAGGAAGAGAGGTGATTCGTGTTTTTAGATACGTCGACGATTATCTGGTTTTATTTAGGAAAGTATCTGGTAAAAGTAAGGATGATTGCATCGAAAACATATTGTGTGCGTTCAAATCCAACTCAATGTGGTTTGAATTTTACAAGGGAAAATCCAGTAGACGGAAGGCTACAGTTTTTAGATATTAATCTTAGCTTTAATGAGGATCATGTGTGCTGGCGGTACTGGCCGAGGACAAAAAAAGGTGTGCTGCCTTTTGACTTTAGCCACTCGAAGGTTGTAAAGAGAGGGATTGGGAGAGGTTGTATGCAGGCGGCCCTGGTGAGGTCTTGCCCTCACCAGATGTTGGCTAGTTTTTGCAACCAGGCCGACAGGCTCACGCAGGAGGATACCCTATAAGGAGGTCCTTGTCGGTGTGGCGGAGAGCCTGTTGAAAGGTCTTCGACGCCCCAAGTCCCAACCTAGGAAGAAACCAAACGTGAGACCGGTGGTTCTTCCTTATATACATAAGGTTACGCACAGACTCAAAAGGGTAGCACAGCGACATGGAGTCCCCGTGGTGTTCTCTGCGCCTTCAAAACTGGGGCGTCTACGTGCTAAGGTTGATAGGGGTCGTCCGGATAAACTCGGCTGCGGTAAGAAGCACAAGAAGGAGTTTGTGCCGTGCGCGGTCGGCGTGGTGCACAAAATTGAGTTGTCCTCTGGGAAAGTGTACTTTAGCCAATCAGGGAGGTGCATCAATGATAGGCTCAGAGAACACGCACTTTCGATAAGATCTTCACCATCGGGTAATTTGGCCATTCATTGTGATAGATGTGGGTGCTCCCCTCTTTTAGAAAAAGACGACGATTGTCGCTCGGCACAGTCAGCAGGTGACTCGTGAAATATTCGAGGCTTATTACATTTCATAAGTATAAGGATGAGTGCGTCAGTGCTCCCTCGATTGCGCTCTTTGATAAAGAAATCGCGTTCTTGGAGAGCTGTGACACGTGCCCTTAGGCGATGGTCCGATGTATGTTTGTCTTGAGTGTTTTACGCCGGTAGGTGGTTTTCCAGAAATAAACCAGTTGTCAGTCAGCGCTCGGTCTGTGTGTTCCTCGTTCTTTGTCCTCCGTACTTTTGGTGCTCTTTCCCTCTTCGTAACAGAACCTCTTTTCCCCTGCAGAAATTAGGTTATACCCCATTCACACGACCCTAAAGGGACCTTTACCTAAGGGACCTTAATTCTCTGCGGCCAATCAATCAACTATCTTCCGTGCGTGGCGTGTGCTCGCGACCCAAGAGCACGGGCTGATTCTGCCCGATAGCAAAGGGACCTATGTTAAAGGTACCTTTATGCTGACCGTGTGAATGGGGTATTAATCAACTCTTCGGAGCAAAAGTACAACTTCGCGCAATCACGCGAACAGTCAATGCGCCATTGAGTATAGTGCGTTTTTGTATATTTATGCTATTTTTTTATCTATAACGTCATCCTATTGTGAGTTAGTTCTGTGGTGATCCTAATGAACAATTCTTGACCTCGTTAATAGCACTGTTGACAGTGCACAATGTTTGAATGCTGGCTCGTCAAATTAATAATCATATTGAGGGATTTTTTTTTTTAGAGCGCAGCTCTTAGGCGTTTTTTCCGCGTATAGCTGCGTCAGCGGCGCCGTTGTCGTCAGCGTAACCGCGCGCGTTGCATTATGGTACGTCACAAACCAAATCAAATCAAAATCAAAATAATTTATTTTTCTCCATTTGGAGAGGAAAACAGGGAAAAAAGCAACAGAACAGTTGCTTGACAGGACCTATACACCAATTCGATTCCCCGCTGAATTTAGCGAAGAAATTGAAATGGTGTGTAAGTCTGTGATGTCCCATAGTGTAGCACTGCGCATTCAATTTCCCCGCCAAATTCAGCGGCAAAACTGACGTCACATTACCTCGATACCAATTCAGTTTCACCGCTAAACCGCTAAATTGAGCGGGGAATCGAATTGGTGTTGTGGTCATGTGGCGTCTGTTTCCTGCTAAATTTCGAGGGGAAACCAACTTCGTGTATAAGTCACGTGACATGAAGTCACGTGTCATCCAGATGACATGTCATGTCATCACGTGACATGTCATGTCACGTGACATGAAGTCACGTGACATCATTTTCCCCGCTAAATTTAGCGAGAGAACTCGATTGGTGTTGAGGTCATGTGACGTCAATTTTCGCGATAAATCTAGCGGGGAAGCCGGAACTCCTAGGCGCTCGTTCCCGTGTTTTGCGACGGCCTCGCCGTCACCGTCGGCGTAACCGTAGGAGGAGGAAAGGCTACGCAGGAGGAGGGGACGGTACGCAAGAGGAGGAGGGGAGGGTACGAAGGAGGAGGAGAGGGTATGGAGGAGGCTATGGAGGAGGGGGTTGAGGGGAGGGTACGGAGGAGGACAGGGAAGAAGGAGGGAGGAGGAGGGGTCCGCACCCACCCCTCCTCTTCTCCTGCATACCCTCCCCTCATCCTGGGTACGGAAGAGGAGGAAAACACGGAAGAGGATTAGGGGAGGATACGGAGGAAGAGGATGGGAGGGTATGCAGGAGGAGGAGGGAGGGTACGGAGGAGGAGAGAAAGGTACGGAGTACCTCCCCTTCTCCTTCATTCTCTCTCCTCCTCCTCCTCCCCCATACCCTCCCTCCTTCTCCTCAAGAACTGCGCTCTAACTTCGCGTTACAGAAATTTTCAAACGTCTTTTGTTTTTTGTGCAACTAAGGCTTTAGGCCAGTCTATTTGTAGTAGTATAGTTAAATGTATCAGACATCTGTAAAAAAAACGCATTTAGTATATACTGCTAAAGGTCCACATCCATCAAGAACATGCGCAAGTGGAACGCGTATAAGTTAAATAGAAAATAGAGGAAATTATGATAATTTCTTTGGTTGCGTGACGCTGAGCAAGCGGCGAGCCTACATTTCTATGATTGATTTGCACGGTAGTTAGGGTATCATACAGTCAGCTTGAAACTGCGATGCTCACACACGGAGCTTAACACCGCACCACGACCTCTCCTATCAATTGTTAAGCACTGCGCACCAAATAACATTTGAGGCTTGTGAGAAGAACGAAATCATTTGCCTGATTTTAGTGTGAGCATTCGTTAAGTCAGAAAAAAATGAAAACAGAAAAAACAAATATTTTTGCTGGTCACATAGACAAATGATTCCCTAATTGCCCTACCACCGGGAACTAGATCTTGCGTATTGACGACCGCCTGCTAAAAAGAAAGGCAAGAAAAAGCAGCCACCGGCTTCAAGGCCACCGAAAAGACTGCAGCTCAAAAATTGACTCGATTGCACGGCTATTTATATACGTATAGCCATGCGACTGTTTTATCATAAGAGAATAATTGAGAATTTAATTCGTATTTTTTAGACTCATCTTGGTTGACCTGTCTATGTGCGCGTAGATAGCACAACTTTATTTGAAATTCAATTATCAGGTACTCAAAACGAAAATTATAACGCAATTGCCTCTTTTTTTCATAATCTTCGAACTGTCTGGTCTTGAAGGCATTAGATTGTCAGTTTTCAAGAACTTTCTACTGCAACACAATTAAAGATATAGTGAGACGTGAAAGACATACCTGCCGTAGGTATTAAAATTAACAGAAATCTCGTTGGGGCCGCAATATAACTCTCCAAGCTTCGCTAGGAGACCTACACCAATTAACTGTTAGCGAAACCTCCTCTGTCGATTAAATTGTTTGTATGGGGTCTTTCTGAAACACTTGAACATGAAGCACATACTTACTACTTTGCAGCAGATTGGAGCCAGTCTAAAAGAGTAAATGAGTGGGAAAACTCTTCGCGTCACCGACATAGATGCTCCAGTGGAATGTGTGCTCTCATTCTAATACAAAGAAAACAAAGCACTAGACATCAGAATCCCACTTGTTTCGGAAACAAAATTCACCTTAGGACAACAAAAAATATTGCATTGACAATTATTCTTCATAATAAGAGTGGATATCGGGCCCCGTTCGCATCGCCTTCTCATTCGCTTCTCATGCTCTTCCTGCCAGTGAGCAGAAAGGGCGGCGGACACGGTGGCTTAGTCAATAGCGTATTCTGCTTCGGGCGCTCGCACCGTACGGACGCAGAATGGCTAGCTCCCTGGGAACAGTGATAACGGCCGAGTCTGGCCGCGGCTTATCTGTTTTTGCATCGACTGATGATCACCGCGTAGTTCTTCCCCCTCTTCCATCTGGAAATTTTCGCTGCAAAGTACCGTCTTCCTCCACTGCAACGTGACCGGTCGACCTTACCAGATCGGGCCACTTCAGGGCCGAACTGGAACGACTAGACCTCATGAAATAAACCGCGGCAATCGGTGCATACCAAATGAATCATTTGTGGATACTGACACTTCACAATGCGGCGGCCAAGAAACTGATAGTGGAAGCACGAGAACTCTGCGTGAGGGACAAGAAGTGCCTTGTGCTCGACCCGGACAACTCTGAGGTTCGACTGAAAGTGCACTTGGTGCCTTTCCACGTTCCCGACGACGCGCTTCGGAGGGCCTTCGAGCAGATGCGGGAAGATGCAAGAAATCGCCCGCGACACATGGAGACCGGACGGCTTTCAAGGCATACGGTCCTCCACGGGCGTCAGCAAACAGGGCGTCAGCATCGATAGTCTGCCACACCAACTAAAAGTCTGTGGTGGAAGCGTCCTGGTTGTGGCTCCCGGACGGGCACCCCTGTGCCTGCGGTGCAAAAAGAACTGATCATATCCGAAAGGATTGCAGAATACCCCGCCGCCAGCAGTGTCGCAGGTTCGGCAAGGTGACCGAGGACTGCATCCGCACCTATGCCGCCGTCACCGAGGGAGCTCCCACGAGATGACGCGCAGGACCTCGAGATGGATGAAGACGAGGCCGAGGCCACGGCAGCAAACCATAACTCAAGGAGAACCTCCGGCTTCCACTGTTAACGAGCAACCAAGCCCCGCAGTCGCAACCCTCGTGCCCAACGCTGAGCCTGACGACGTCGTCCTGCTCCTGTCCGAGCCTGGAACCAACAGCGCGCCTGACGGGGCAGCAGTTGAGTCGTCTGCTCGGCTGGTCGAAGACCCCGAAGTTCCGATGGCAAGTAAGGACCCGCATAAAGAAGCTGACAGCGACACCGACAGCCTTCCCACGCCCGACGACTTCTCAGGAAAGCTATACCCACTGGTTCCCCCACAGACTCACTGGACAGGCCCTTCAAAATCGAACACAAGCTTAGGGGAGGCATCGCAAAACGAGCACGGTACAACCCTATGCCCCGCATCGTGACAGACGACAGGTGTTGACAAGACCCGCAGTAAGCGACTGGACCTACTGAAGATGCCGATACTAGAATGCATACGGTGTCCCTGTTTCCCTCGTATCTTGCCTCTTTGTTTTAGTACGCTCCCCAATATGAATAGCGTTAAAATAGCCACTTTTAGTTCGGTTAGCTTAATTTCCAGAATAAGGAAACAGTGGCTTCTAAATATGCTTTTGAAAGAAAATGTCGATACAGCTTGTCTTCAGGAGACCAAACTTTCTTCCGAGACGCATGTGAGTGATATGCACGTGTTTTTCGAACGACTTTTTTTTTTTCTTTTTACGTAAGAGCTGTCGAGAATAGCGGCGGCAGTACAATTTTGATAAGAAAGGATAGAGGCTTTTTGAGATACCTGGAATGGAAGTCAGATAAAAATGGCCGGGTTTGCGCGGTTGAGGCGATTCGTCACCATTAGTCGTTTAAAGTCGTGTCTGTATACGCACCCAACGATCCAACCCAGCGTAAACTCTTTTTCACTAACCTAAGGCCTTTTTCACTAAACCTGATACGCCTGCACAGACCATTGCTGCAAGAGACTTCAACTGCGTCTTAAATGCGCAAGACTGCTCTCGCGCTCTTCAGTCTGACTTCAGCCGGTCGGAGCTAAGAAAACTGTTGCGGGAGTTCGATCTTGTAAATGCTACCGAAGTGTGTAGGGGCCCCTCACCTAGATACACGCATTGGCAGGGTAGATGGTTTTTCATTATTTTTGTTCTGTGCTGTTAAGGTTTACAAACTTAGACAAAGAAGGACGACACCCACACATGAAAGGCGCACAAGCGGTTACCAAGGCGCAGAAGATCCGGATGTATTTGAAACCAGAAACCGAATCGCAATCACGTGATGCATATAATAAGAGCGTCAATAAATGATTAATTGTTTCGATCATTTTCAATTTGTTGTTTGAACATTAAGTAAAGTTGAATATCTGTTCCCTTTATATGTCTTTATAATGATGTTTTGTTGCCTCTGGTTCCCACACAGTTTCGTAAGGTCGTTTCAGAACCTTCAAAACATGTTAATTTTAAACGCGGTTTGCAAAATCTTGACGCAATATTTGGCCGCAAAACAACATTTTTGGGCTTTAATGAATATAAAAGAAGCAAGATGAGGTCGGTACATTTTCTTTTAGATGACCCCTTTAATTTCGTAGTAGGCGAGCGCCGAGCACCAGGCATACGGGTTTAAGGGGAGGTCTATCACCGCTAACGTCCACACCCTGTAAATACTTTGCGAAGATGCTGAAGCAACAGGCATTCCCCGCAGCAGCGCTGCAAATAGACTTGAGCAAAGCTTGTGACAGGCTGTCATATGCTTTTCTCTTTAACCTGCTTGATGCCTGCGACGTCGGCAAAATAATTACTAAATATGTCAAACTGGGCTACAAGGACATATCTATGCGTCTTCTGGTTAATGGGCGCGTAACTAAAAAAATAGCCGTGCAATCTTCGGTTAGGCGAAAATGCCCCCTGCCGCCAATACTTTTGTTATGTATCTCCAGACCTGTCTGCAGAAAGATCTTGAAATATTTTACGATTCAGGGTGTCGCTCTTACTAGATCTTCTACAAAAGATATTGGCGTATGCCGATGCCGTCCTCTTGTTATTGCCTCCTGACTAGAAACTACGATCGCTGTAAAGCATTTCGTTGACTTCTGTGAGGTGTCTGGGGGCCCAATTGAACCATGCGAAGTCTGAAGGCATGACCTGGGAACTGGGATATTAAGCCAGAGCGCTTCATCAATATTACCTGGAGCACACCAATTTCTAACTACCTTGGCGTCAGCTTAAAACCTTACTGCCTAAGAACTTGGAGAGGAGGTATTCACCTCAACAGTTTAAATGCTAAAGTACCGAACTGGAGAGGCAGAAGTCTTTCTATACTGAACCGCGCCTTCATATGAAATTCCGTTTTTTTCCCTACCATATGGCACCTGCCGTGCCATGCTAGCGAAAGTTATAAGGTGTACCGGTTTTATTGCGAAACTTTGTCCGGGAACTCTAGTTTTGATCGCATGAGACGAGGACATAAATCTCTTATCTAAGCCAAAGGAGGGTTTGGGGTAGTAAAACGTGAAATTAAACTGAAAGTACAGAGGTTTTTATTTTTTTAGCGACCAGCGGAATTCTGTAATCGTGCGGTCTTTCGTCGATTTTGCTGGACGGCTGCTCGCTCCATGGCTTGTTGTAACCATGTCTTGTACGTCACGAGAGACAAGTAACTGATGACATGTAATCAATTGCATTTTATTGTAACTTTTAACGCTTCAATTACTGTTATTTTTTAGCGGTAACAATCGTTGTAAT
>JAZHYW010051090.1:0-17341 GCA_037355805.1 Ixodes ricinus
AGCGAGTTCGTTTCACACGCACTGGCACCGTTCGAGTTCTCTCCCAGAATGCATCGCACTCGCAGAGTGTTGCACGGAGAACTGGACTCAAACGAACTCGCCAAATGCACCGAGTGCAGAAGACTGATGCTGCCGCCATCTATGTTGTAGAAAAGGTACCGACCTCAAACCGAAACTAGCGCCTTTCTGTTCGGGGTGATGGGTGTGAATGCAAGTGTGCAGTCACTACCAACGTTTATCTACAAACGTTGGTAGCTGCAACCTGTAGTTTATAGTTGCGATGACTTCAAGCAACTCGGCTGTCGTAGTGATAGTTACAGACGGCGTAAATTTCCGCAACCAGCTGTCCACAAAGCAGCTGGTTGCAATCTTTCAATTCTTATAACCGTTTACACTGAAGAAAACTGATGATGCTGTCCGAGCAGAAGCTTAATCCGTTTGAGCATGGTATTATGCGTGAACCACTGAAATGGTACGGATTAAAACAAGTTTGTTGGAATATCCAGCAAAACCTTTCGTGTGACTTTCGATTTCGATCGTCATTACAGGTGGATCAGATATTAGCCTTGGTGAGGGCGTCGAGAATAAGAACTTTCTCAAACAAAATACGACGGGGCAAGTTAGCTGACGTAGGTAAATGTTAAACATGATGATGTTGCCCAAGCCCCGGGTAAAGTCACTCTGTTTAGCTTTCTCTGATGCTTATTGGCCAGTCAGAGGTTTCTGCTGGGGAGTTTTGTCGACAAATGTTCAATTTTTCACCCGCACACGGATGGTGATTAACATCTCGGGGGCCGCTGATGCGTTTGTTCTGAATATTTCTTGACACACTGGAATATTTCAGCATCTGTACGGCAACAGAGGGACTTAAAACCTGCAAATGAAGCACGGGATGTCAATTGCTTCCTTCATGAAATAGCAGACGCTCACAATTCAAGCTCGCGTTTGATTCCGTTGCCCGCGGGACGCGATTTCTATCAGAAAATCTACTTCTTTTCTCTTTCGGTTCCGCGACACATCGTAGCAGACGAATCCCCGTCGTCTGCTCCCGCTCCCCACCGTCCCCGCCGGCCTCGCCGGAGCGAGGCATGACGGGATTGCATTTCGGCGCACGCCCGATTTTCTCGGTGCAGCGAGTGCATGCACGCGTGGGGTGCCGCCGCTGAAACGAACCCGGAGGGTGCAACCACTCGTGGAGTGCCTGCCGAAACGAACTCGCTTTGCGCCGCGAGTGGGCACGCGTGGACACGAGTGCGGTAGACTGAACTCGCTGTAATAGATATGCGTCCTGGAAATGCATGGTAGTGTCGATTAATACACAAGACTGTAAGCGAAACTTTAGCCTTGTGGCGATGCCATTCGTTTATGCCAACATCCAGTGTATATATGGTGATTTTTTTTTTATTACCACATTTGTTTAAAAAAAAATCGGCAGAAAACTAGACCAATGCACGGTTTGTGCAGGTGGGTTATACGGCCGAGCGCGGACATTATGCGCGGTGCTCATTTTTTGCAGATAAGGCGGCTGAGTAATTACAATTTGTTCATTAACTTTTTAATTAGTGAAAATAGGCGATGCTGGGTTTCAGTTAAAAACCTGCGCGAGCATCATCGAAAACCTATATCAGTCAATTTTAGAACGACGAGCTCGTAGAGAGCTCGGGGCGCACCCGGTTACCACTCGTGCAGCAGGCGCAAAGCCAAGCTGATGGCGGAACTCCGGGTGATTGTCTAATCATCCGCGTTCCGCCACTGCTAACTGCCTGCTGCGCGTGCTAACATTTGCGCCCCGAATTTCCTGAGCTGGTCGTTAAATCCATTTGTTCGACGGACTACCGATTATGCTCAACGTGTTTCTATTTGAAATCGCATAAGTATCTTTACTAATTAGCAAAAAAGTTAATTAAGGAAAGCTAGGTAATTATCGACTTATCGCCAAACATTATTCCTACACCATGATGTCCCCACGGGCCGTATAACTCGCCTGCACAAACTATGTGGTGCGTCTCTTTGCACGAATGTTTTGCTTAATAAATATTTTTCAGTGAAGTGGAATTGTTGGGCCAGATTGGTTTTGGGACTTAGGAAAGCATTTTAGCTCTCAAAAAAGTGCTAAAATGTCTTTCAGCGTAATAAATATGTTAAATTAAAATGGAAAACCCGGTGTATATGTATTGGAGAGATCGATGGTCGCTGCCAGTTTCACGCGTAAATCGGATAATCCGCTTTCGACTATATTCGGTTTATCTACGTCTCCCCCCCCCTTTCTATTGTATCCCGCACGACGCTTATGCGCTCAAGTACATGAGATGTTTGGAAGAGGGTATATATAGTGGGCCAATAACTTTCTGTGGGAGCTGAGTAGGCAAATAACATGAACATCAGTAGATGGTCAAATCTTGGGCATAGAACTCGAGGCAAACTAATTGAAATTCCACTAAGAAATATTGTTAGAATAATTTTAAGTACTCGACTTCCATTTTTTGCATTCAAGCACTGGAGGTTTTAATCAGGCATGCGAATTTGTTATTCAAGAGATAAATAATGCTTCATTTTGGCATTGGATAATCCAAGCCATGTCGGCATGAGGGATATCGCAACGCTCAAATAAAATATACACTGAGATAAGAAAAAAAATCGTTTTCGACAACAATTTTGTTTTGCTACCATATAGAACCGATTTCCGTTAGGGTGCATGAGAGGTTAAAAAGAGAGAAAAAAAAAATGCGCTCCCCCTCTCTCACCTGCCTGTCGTTTGCTCCGCCGGAAGTGGGCTGTGGGTGGCGTCCGGCTGGCGTGCCAAGCTGTGCTTAAAATCGCGTCATTTTGGAGCTTTTAAGCGCAGATGCGCAATTTTGGTATGCCAGTTGTCGTGTGTAATACTTTGTTGCTGAGATAAAAAGACTCGCAGAAGTCCAATTGCGCATACACACCGTTGCCAGTAAAAATGAGGGAAAACTGTTGTCAGGTTAGCCAGTCTCTCTGGCGAAAAGCCAATCCGGTTGCTGTACCGCTTTTTACCTGTAACAAAAGTTCGTACTGGTGTAGGCCTTCAGCGACCATGAGTGGAAGTCTGAAATAACGGCAATAAAGCACGTGCTCTGCCTGCCGCAATACACTGGCAATGGCAGGCGGGCTAGCACCGGCTAAACTCAACTGCTATTTAAGCGGCTGGAAAAAATTGCCTGCTTTGGTTGATCACGTTACCGAAATAGAACAGCAGAGAGCTATGGGCTGGTTTTGGAGTAGCCGCCTCTATTCTAAGAGCTGCGGACCACTTCGCAACGGCAGCCACGAGCAGAACTCGATGTTCCGTACAGCCCGCCGATACAGCTCAAAGATGGAGAACGGCAACCTCCGGTTTGTCGTCTGCTAGCGGGGTCGGGCATGCCTCTCCTCTCGTTTACCGCCGAACCGCTGAATTTCCCGGATGTATGGAGAGGGCGCTGCTGCGGTCGAACAAAGTGGTTGCCGCCAGAGAGCGCTAAATGGGCCGGTCTATACGCACTTGTCAAGTCACCGGTGCATAAGGAGATAAAATCTGGAAGAACGCGACCTGTTTTCTCAAAACATATATATCTACGAAATGACGTAACATAAGTCAACAAGTCAACGTTTGAGTGGTTCGATAAACCGGGAGCCGATCCGCTTGCTCGAAAAGATTCATTGGGATGCGATCGGACCCCACTTCGTTGCAGAAGATACACAAGAATTCATGTCCTTGCCGCATCCCGCAGATGACGGTGCCGTTGTAGCCGTGGTATTTTCAGATGCGCCATGCCATTCGCAGTGTGATAGAAGAATCCACTACTGAGTTTGAAACGTGAAGAAATGCGTACCGCTAAATTAGATGGGAAGCGTGAAGTGACAAAATGTGTTTATCCATCCATCCATCTCAAAGAACCGGGAGTTAGCGAAGGGTGTGGCACTGAAGCTTCACTCCACCACGAGCGAGCCCTCAACATTTGTTTGAAGCGCCGCGCGATCGCACGCCCAGAGAGTTATGTATGAGTTATACCCCACGCGTTAACACTCATCCCCCAACACGTGAACCGGCTCAGTCCACAACACGCTGAGAATGTCCTACAGAAGTGCGCGAACTTATGTCCTCCTGGAACCCCTCTTAGAAATTTGCAACACTCCCTAGATTGACAACCCTGGATAAACGTCTCTTTGCGCCTCCTCCTCTCCCACTGTCCGTAACCTCTCCCACCTATGTTGCCTACTTTGAGGTTTGAGGGCCCCTTCGGGAGGCGTCACGTAATGCATTTTTAAATCCGGTTGTAGTCACTGGCAGGATAAGGACGGCCGGGAGGACTTGCAGTTCCAGCGCGAACCTTCTACCCTAGAAAACACTTTGGCGTCTGTCTTATGAGCGAGCATGCTCATCTTAAGCACGATCGACGCAAGGCAATGAGCGCATGCTTAAAGGCTAGACGTCCGAAAAGGACGTCGTGCACTTCTTGTCCTCTCAGTGGCTACAGCGGATTTCTTAGTTGCCTAATCAATATTCTGACTTGACGAGCGCGTTTGGAGCTATGAACATAAACCCAAGAACACTAATTCGAAGGTAAAAAAATACACCAGAGTTTGCCATACTATTTCGAGTTTGAAAATAGAAATAAAAACCAATAAACTAGCCTTTGTTATTTTTTTTAATTTACTTTAAACTAAAGCTGTTACATAAGTATTCACCATTTTTTTTTTTTCAAATATGTGCGTGTTTTATTTAACTCTGGAGATGTGCTTTTCTCCATAGCACGCGGCTAGGCTGCGGCAAAGTGAGATATGCAGGATCGCGATGTCGACTATAGCTGGTGTCACTTCTCCACAGTGCATTAGTGTTTGCTGAGAAGCACACTCAACGAACAAACCCGCCTGAACAACTGTCCGTCTTCGGTACAGAACATCAAATAGAAATAGCACGTTATTAAAAGCGAGAACCAAAATTTTATCTTTTTTTTTTATAACAAAAATGTTGCACAGATCAGGTTCAGATAACAGGGATTGCGTTCCAAAATTTATTCGATCCAACTCCGGAGTAAAGGTTTCGTACAGTGGCGTCTCAAGACTTACTCGCGCTTATTTCATGACGTCAGAACTGGCGTTCCAGAAGAGGGTTGTTTACTCCAGAGTAGGGGAGTGCGAACAGTGGTTCGAATCGAACAATAGCGGAGCGTCATCTCCAGCATCGACACTGCAAAAAGAACCGGTAGGTCTTGGTTTCTTCTAGCGCTGTGAAGGCTGCGAATGACGCAGCGCTATTCGAATCGAACCACTATTCGCACACCCCTACTCCAGAGTAATTGCTCTTGCTACCCTCCTCCGATTGGTTGGTAACGTCGGATAAAATCGAGTAAATACGTCACGTGAACTGTTCGCGGTGTTCTAGTCGTCTGCTGTCTGGGCCCACAGCCGTCAAAGCTCGTCTGCTTCGTTATAGCTTTGGTGGCAGACGTTCGAAATGACAGAGAATGAGGTGCAGCCATTTATATGTGGTTATGCGAGAGCAAGTCGTCCGCTTCTTTTGCACGAGTTGCGGTGACGTCAGAACGATGCCGAGCTCTGATTGGCTCAGATTCGAAAGGATAGTGGGTAGGTAAGAGCTCGGCGTTCCGACATCATCACAACCCCTCCGCAAGAAGCAGACGACTTGCTCTCCGCGTTGCGCTTTGTTGTTTCCTTTGTTGTTTTCAATGCACGAACTGAGTGTGCACTACATTCCAGACCGCGCACCTTCCGCAGGAAGGTATACCTGTTGTTAGTATCAGAGTGCGAGCGTGAACAGGAGCTTATCCGCATCCTCATCCTCGGCGTTGGAGTGAACTACGTATTCTTGCGTTCAAGGCTGAAAATGTTCGAACGCAGTAGATGATGTGGAAGGCATATTTTTCCCCCAGAGTGTGCGTAATGAGAGGATCTCAGGATAATGCTGGTAAAGCAATGAAGGCTTCAAATATTTTATGTACCCTACCCCCTCTCCCTCCCCCCAGAATTGCCTATAGTGGTTTGGAAGTTCTTTGTGATTTTGTAATCATCTTCGATATTGAAGTGCGCTACGCAGTCACCTTGCCACACACGGGCCATTACGCTCGGACGCTGCTCAAGTTTGACCAACTGGACTACAGTCATATGGCACAACTCGCTCACCTGGCACCTTGAAGCATGACCACGTCAGTGTCGAATTAGTCGTCAAACTGTGAGCTATGGTACGATTTTATTTTAGCCATTTAGAAGGAATGTTCACTGTCTCTGTGAGCTCATCGAGACGGAAGCGTTCACCATAGATAATTTCAGACATCATGAAAGCCGCCCGGCCCAAGCGAGCAATTTTCCGGTGGGCGCGCTGTTCAGTGTCCCACTGCACTGCAGCTGGCGAAGACCCACCAGCGAGCTTTGAAGGCCGCTATTTATTGTGCTCATCAACAGTGTGTTGATAAGCACAATAAATGATCATTCAATCAATCAATGATGAATGATTGATGATCAACAGTATGTATGCATCGCAGCGAAAGCTAAAAGTGACCCCAAGGTATTTTGGGCTATACGTGAACCGCCTGCTCAACGTCACAGCGACCCTGCTTCAGTGCGAACGAACGTGTTGTCGACTCGCCCCGGGATGTCGCCAATCAGTTCGCTGACCACTTCTCGGTTATCAACGGTTCCTGTTCCGTTTAGCACCCCGCCCCCCCCCCTTTTAGCGCCATCTGTCCGACGACCACCAGCTGCGTCGACTGCACAACTGCCGACCACGGGCGCAAGTGGTGACGGCAGCCAGCCCGAACTCTCTTCGACGTGACCTTCACCACTGAAGCACTACAAGAAGCCTTACTCACGACAGTCAAGGACTCCCGGTATGCTGGGCCAGATGGCATCGCCCCTATAATGTTTAAAGTGCTAGCCACGCACGTGCTGCCAACAACGTCCAGAGTGCTGCAGGACCTTTTTGATAGCTGAGTTGTCGCAGAGGAGTGGCGCCGAGCTCTGGAGACTCCCCTGCACAAGGGAAGGGGAACCCTTCGATCAGCCAAAGCATTACCGTCCTGTTTCCATCACCTTGATTTTGTCCCGCACGTTCGAGCGTGTAATTAACAACCAGCTCCACGAATTTTTGGAGAGATCTTATCCGATTCTCAACATGGTCTCCGCCGAAACCGCAGTTGCGGAAACGGCCCTTGCCACCGTGACACATTTTGTGAGCGACCACATGGACAACCGCGTTCGCACGGACTTGCTTCACCGAGACCTGAACAACGGATTCGACACGCTAGACGTCACGCTTCTGACTAACAATTAAGCTCATCCTAACAGGCACCCGTGGCCCTCCTCTCGTCTGGATCTCAAGAAAAGATTTCTCCGCGGCCGCAGCCAACAAGTCGTGCACGAAGGTTTGCGCTCCCAACGCTCAACTATCTTGTCCGGACTGCACCAGGGCTCGGTAGTGGGACCGATCCTGTTTCTGTTGCACGTGAATGACATATGCCTCGCAACGAGAGGTGCTTGCTGGTGCAATACGCCGACGATACGCCCATTGTAGCACTCGTCTCGTCCCTGCTGACACCCAGAATCTCCAGCGCTTCTTGTCTGAAATCGAGGAATGGACGAAAGCTCAAGGTCTTTAGATAAGTCCGTCGAAAAGTACCGTGGTTCGTTTCACCAACAGCAAAAAGAAGACATTCCTCTCTACGCACTGGCCGGTTCCCCTGCACTGTCTTGGATTCCATCAACATTCTGGGCGTCACACTTGCAAGCAATCTGGACTTTTCTGCCCATATTTCGGGTGTTGTCTCCAGGGCCCGATGGACGCTGGGGTGTCTAACGCGTGTGACCAAACCGTGCCGGGCCGGTAGCGCTGCGGACGCTTTACGCAGCACTTGTACTGCACTTCACTATGGAGTATTGCTCGGCAATTGTGGTCCCCAGCCCAACAGCACCACTGCGAGCGACTCGAGAGTGTGCAGCGCCGTGCTACGCGTATCATCTGTGGCCGGTCATCCATCACCTCTGCCAAATCGTACGACACACGTCTTGGAGCTCTTGGATGGCGATCCCCTGTTGAGAGGCGACGCACCTCACGAGCACGCGCTTTGTCAGGTGCTCGGCAGGTCGCTTGTCTTCTGCAATGCGTGCGAGCAAAAGTCCCGGGCAGTCTGAGCCGCTCCGCGGCGGAACCATATCCGCCATGGTGAATATCTGATCCCCGCAGCTGTCAGGGACTTCCTAACGATTTCGCTTAGCACGAAGGCCTTCTGCCAACTTCATACGAGGAGTTTCGGGAACTCTGCCTTTCTTCTCCCGTCCAGTGGCGTCGGGATCCTCTTGAACTGTCGTCATGTGACTGTTGTTTTGTGTTCTTGTTTGTATTTTTTTTCTTGTGTGTCTTTTATGTGACCTTTTTTCTTTTTAATACAGTGTATGTGGCGGTCGGTTAGCGGGCGCACACGCGTAAGGGCTGTAACCTTACGCATGTGCGTTGTATGATTACAATTAAAGTTACAATTACAATCACTGTTAGAAAGCCCCATGTGGAAGCGGATTCTTTAATTTCCGTAAAACACAATCAGTGCAAATTAACGATGCGTGGAACGTAATACATTTAGGGCAACTTCTGGACTAAACTTTACAGCGATCTTGCTGATTAATAAAAACAATTTTTTTTTATGTCTAACTGAAAGGAGTAAGTAATTGTTATCTTAATATGCAGGCTAAACCAGCATCAAACAAGTCTCGCGTTCTTTTTGTTTTGTTATAGACGATCCTTCTTTCCATCTTTTTCTGTCTTCAATACTCCCGCTGTCTTCATTCCCTTCAACCTCGACATTCGAGACACAAAAGGAGTAAGGTGGGAGCTTGCATATTAATACTGTTCCAGCACTATCACAAACAAAACGATAGTAATTGCTACTTTTGATTGCGAGAACGGAGATATATGCATAGAGTAATGTTCGCGATCAGACTAACAAGATGACAAAGCTAAATTAAGCATGCTCTGTATATTTATTCGGCTGCTCACTATCTAGGCTTGATTCTCATTACATGTTGCACTGCAAAATTGACTTATTTTGAATAATTATTCGCTAGACGAAATCGCATTTGTAATCTGGTAAAGCGCTGCTTTCCGGAGTGGAAAAGAGGGGAGAGTGGGGGGGGGGGTTTCGTCGGACTCCAGCCCCTCCCCGAAGAAATTGCAAACGCATTGCAATGGCGGGTTCGTGGTATTGGCCAGTCGATCTTCAAGCGCCAGTACGCTCCAGCGGAAGGGGTATGAGCGCAATGATCCTGTCGTCACGACAGTTCGGTACCAAGTTCGTCGTCCTGCGTCGTCTGCTTCAGAAACCGAAAAAGCAGAAGAAGAACAAACAACAACAACACGGTAGGGTGTTACCCACGTAGACTTCGGCCATGGCTTCGATGCTCGTGCTTTCGGTTTCGAGCAGTTCAGTTTCTTGTTTAATCGAAATATGCGTGAATTCTGCCAGCAAAGTATTGACTGGGCCGTCTGCACTGCCACATATTAAATCGCCACGACAAAAAATAATAAACCATTTTTTTATGTGTGTCGGTGTTTTTTAAGGCACGCTGACACCCTCTCCCAAGAGAGAATATATATATATATATATATATGTATATATATATATATATATATATATATATATATATATATATATATATATACTTTGCAGAACGATTTACTATAGTGTCGAGAAGACTGCCCAATTTAAAGAAATTTGCTACAGTGTCACGTATATTTCTCAATAAAGTAAAAAAAAAAAAACTGCTCCAGAGCGAAACTGGACTGGGAAGAAGAAGAAATGAGGAGAAAGATGCCGAAGAGTCGCAAGGCTGCTACTGATCGTAGACTTTTTTAATCCGTCGTAAGCCTTTTGCAGCTTTTAGAAGCCACAAAAAATGAGTATCCTATTTTGGCCGAGGCTGTTAAGGCTAGTTCCCCGGGATCGATGTCCGCCGGCAAACCAAATGACTGACACAAAGCGCTGGGCAGCTTCTGCGTACCGCCATCTATAGCGAGCGGCGGCGGCGAGACCGTCGCTCATGGGTGCCGGACAACCGGCAAGCCGGTTGTCCGGTTGCTGCGTCATCGCTTTCGGATTCGGCGGCAACCTTTCGAAGCCTTTCCACTCTGGCCTGCCGACTTGCGGCCAGCCGTTGCTTCATTTTCACCATGCAGTACAGCTCCGCTGGTCTTTCGCCTTCTTCACCAGAGGGGAATGGCTGAAAGTTTTTGTCAATTTCAAGAATTGAGTGTGTACCTTCGATGACCTGACTTTGATTATATTTGCGTGGTTGCATCTAGCCAAGAAAACGGCCGTGACCACGGAGAAGAGAGTGAGCACGTCTCAAACCGTCCAGTTCTCCATCGACGGTTTTGGGAGGAAAAAGTAAAACGAATTTTGAGCCAACAATTGTGTCTTAGGTGGCTTGGCCCTCATATGTCATGTACAAATGAAAACTTGGCGAGCCTAAATACCCTGTCAGTGTCCGGCTCTCATATGTCATCAGTACAAATAAAAACCTTGACGGGCAAAAATGCCCTGTCAGTGTGGGACACTGACAGGGTGACTTGGGCTTCCGCCAAGGTTTTTGTTTATGTACGTTCGCCATGAGTGCAATGAGACCCTTTCGAAAATTTCAGTAAACGTCATCCGGTGGTTCGTAATAAAGCAGTTAAGGTTTTGCCATATCAATGGCGGAAATGAACGCAGCAGTGGCGCCGCCACTTTTCGCAAGTCAGCGGCACGCGAGGAATTCGTTTTCAGGTGTTGAGTTCTTTCTCAATTCACCTTTCGGTTCGATGGTGACCAAAGCCACTGCATTCGTAACGAGCTCAACCCACTCAGATGCCTCGAGAAAATTCTCTACGCCAAAGTGTCATTTCGAGCCGAATGCGTGCCGCACCATAGTTGACTGAATCCGAAGGTTAATGAGAAATAAACGCTTACGTGGCTCTTGTGCTCCATTCCACGTCGCGTCAGCCTGACCCCCCGAATGTACAGGCCTCGCATTATCCACGCCCGGGAGCATCTGCGCGTCTGCAACTTTATCCCGGTCACTGCATACTTCGTTTTCAGCTTGGGTCGGACGCAGGGCGATGCTGCAGCGCAGGCTCCCGGGCTTTCAGCGTCCCTACCAAGCACGCGCGCTCGTGCAATGCTGCTCCACTGCTCGGGGCCACGCGCTCAGCATCGGACCCCGGCTGAGACAGAAAGTATAGGAAGTATTCACTAGGCAGCACCAGCTGTGTGCGCACCGCTGGTGACTGCCTGCGGTATTCGCTGACACCCACCGATGCCTTTGTAACGTGCATTCCGCACAGCCTCGCGATTGCCGGTCTTAGCGGCCACATCTAATGCGGCTCGTTCTGAGCATGCAGCTC
Source organism: Ixodes ricinus (assembly GCA_037355805.1). Lineage (NCBI taxonomy): Eukaryota > Metazoa > Arthropoda > Arachnida > Ixodida > Ixodidae > Ixodes > Ixodes ricinus. The sequence goes on from JAZHYW010051090.1 coordinate 11,396, forward strand.
TAATCAGCGCCCACAAATATGGCGTCCAGTGAATACTCCATGCTAGAAGGCCGCCATTGGTATGGCACAGATGCTGTTCCGAACAGATCGATGATAGTGATCAAAGTGGCCAAGACTGAATTTCGCCAAAGGGTCTATTACCTAAACACAGAATTTTCAACTCAAAATTCGGTTTTTTCCCCAAAAACCGCTGATCGAGAACTTGCCGGTCTGAGTCGCGCTCACTCTCTTTTCCGTGGTCACGTGCCGTTCAGACAGACGTACCAAATATAATCGAAGTCGTGGGTCATCGAAGCACACCTCGATATTAAAAATCTGAATAAATAAATAAATACGAAACATGATCTTTTGTGGCTTCTAGCACCCTGCAAATATGTTGATGGAAAAAAAAAGTTGCCAAGTATCGCAAGTACATGCCCTGCGTATTCCCAACATGGCGTCGTATTGCTGGGCTCGCGGGCTGGACAGCTGGACGAAGCGAACTAAGCAATGGCGGCGGACGACAGGTGTGGAACCTCTCACTTCAGAACTGTCGTTCGCGGTACCGGCGAATCTGTACAAGCTTCATAAGATAAATTTTTAACAGATCAAAACAATTAGGATTTAATCCTCGACCGCCCGACCACCAAGCTGATTCGTTCGATGGCGAAAAACGCGCAGAACGATAGCGCACGTCGTTCTTGACGCTGGCGCGTTTCGCCTACTTCACACTAGCCAAAGCACAACAAAAAAAAAAAAAAAAAAAAGAGAAAAAAAAAAAAACGCGGTCGGGTGTAGTTACGGGACTTCTCGCAACTCTCTCTCTATTTCTCTCCTCCCCAGTTCACCATATGCGGCCATTAACTCCGCTGCTCATGCTTCAATTTCGGTTTCGAGCGGTTGCGTTTTTTGACTGTATTAAAAATATATAGCTTTGTAGCAAAATTTATTGTGTAGTCTTCTGACCCATATTAAATCAATGGTACCCCGGCGATTTCTTCTATGGTCCCGATTTGCTGATAATTTGCTGAGACACGCCATACTAACATCGCTGAAATAGTATCTAAAATATTAGGTCAAAATATTGTTTGTTCTGCGAAGTCATTGCATCTACAATTTTGGTTCCTCAGTGTGCTTTTCGAACTGAAAGTCTCCTGGCAACAACGGAAAGTGACGTCCAGTCGCTAGCATCCATTCATTCGGTGGAAGGCATGGGTTCACTCTCCCGGGACTGTAGATTTTGTTCCCAACTGATTACAAGCGGTTTCATGGTGTGAAATGAGATACTTTGGAAGCTCGCTCTAGTACCCGCACACCAGCACGGAACAAATGCTTGGCATAAACCCTTTTTATGGACTGCTTGATCGTCAGTGGAAGGCAAACGCGTGCCTTCAACTGACGTCACGACACTGAAAAGTGCGGAGTATATTTGGATGTTGGCTTTTTGTAACAATTTATTTGTCGATTTCACAATAACTATTATGAATTTCACAATACCAAATAGCATCCGGAAAGGGTAAACGCCGGGGATTCAGAAAATATAGTTGGGGACCTCAATTTCAGGCGAGAATCGTTTGAAATTATTTCGAAGACATTAAACCGTGCTTCGGGGGTGAGAAGCGTATTGTTGTCAAATTCTTCGATACATTGAGCGGGAAGTGACGTGAGGTCACGTGACATCAATTTTGTCGCTAAATACAGCAGGGAGACTGAATTGGTATATAGGTCACTTGACATCAATTTCCCGCTAAATTTAGCGGGGAAACTAAATTGCTGTAAAGATCACGTGACATCAAGTGACGACCTAAACACAAATTCAGTTTCCCCACTAAATTTAGCGAGAAATACACGGACGGACGGACGGACAAAAAGCCGACCAAGAAAACGGGACATCAAGGGGAAGGGTGTGGACAGTGGCGTAGCCAGGAATTATTTTCCGGGGGGGGGGGGGGGGGGGTGCTTTGTCCCTATCTTTGCGTGTAGTATAGTCGGTGCACTGTCGAATTCACGGGTACGTACACGGCCATCCTCAATTCCCCGGTTGGCTGAAAGAATTCGGTAGTCATTCATTATGTCTGCCTTTACTGAAAAATTCACTAAGCGCGGATATTTTTTTCAAGAGTCTCCGTCAGTATGTCGACACGCCTTGCAAGACGGTCCTCTCGGGTAATTTCATCTGCGTGCTGACGACTCAGAGGGACTGCAGCAAGCGTCTGGTATCGGACGTCAGCAGGGTTGGAACTGCGCAAGATAATGCGTGACTTCGACCTGGTGGACATGAAGGACTTATTCCGGAAACGGAGGGCCCCACCTACACGCACTGGCAGGAAGCTGCCATGCCCACCTCGAACGGGTATATCTCTAGGGGGATTTCACAGTCTCGACGCTTACGTCGCAAGTTCAACCACTGGCCTTCTCGGATCATGCTTTGGTCACCGTAACGGTGGGAAGACCAGCCCCTGGATCAAGCAGGTCCTTTTGGTGGAGCGGCTGGAAGCTCAACGAAAGCCTATTAGAAGGCGACACACTCCATGTCCAGATCAAAGACCTCAAGTTGAGGCTTGGACGAGTTGGTACATACTTCGGAATTAAAAACAGCGCAAAAAGACGAGGACCAGACAAAAAGTGACGCATCAGGTCTTGCTCTCATCGAGAGCAAGACTCAAGGCAGGCACAGTAGCCGGGGGGGGTGCCCATGCAGGCTCCCCCCCGAAATCTTCCATTTAGCTGGGACGTCCTCTCCCCCTCCCCCTCATACAGCATTTTGTCAGGGCGCACCCCCCCCCCCCCCCGAAACAAAAATCCTGGCTACGTGCCTGACAAGGGGTGACGATGAGCGCCGTGCTATGGGAGGATGGGAAAGCAGACATGATGTTGGCCACGTACCGATACAGTTTGGAAAAAGCGGCACGCGCAAAAGCAGATAAGCGCCTCCTAACGAAGACCCTGAAAATCCTCATTGTGGAAGAATCTTTACGCAAGACATCCGAGACTGCACAGTTCGCGTTTTGGAGCTGCTCGAGAAGGAGTACCGCGGCGCCATGGTCCGCAGCAGAAGCACTGTTTCTGGAGAGGGATGAAGAGCCAAGTAAGATATTCAAAACAAAAAGAGCGCCAGCACGCTTCGCGGAACAGGATTGCGACGCTGCGGGTCGGTGAAACCAACTGGTCAAAAGGACATCGAAGGTGTTTTTCTGCAGGCCTACTTCAAACTGTTTTACGGGAGCAGAGGACGACGCAATCTGCCGAAATGTAAGGGGCGCGCTGTCCAAGCTATCCGAAGCGGTCCAAAAACAGATGAACCAGAATATTGCGACATCGGAAGTGGAAGCGGTCATAAAGGATTAGGCTCTACGCAAATCGCCAGGAGTCGATGGACTCGACAGCCACTTCTATAGGGACGTTCGCAGCCCAGACAGGTCAGATTCTGCACGACGTTTTCGCCGGCGTACTCAAGCGAGGGCTGCTTCTTCCAACCATGCGCCAGGCGGTCACGGTGCTCATCCCGAAGAAAGCTCAAGGAGTCCCGAAGGTCGACCACTTTCGTCCCATCAGCATGCTGACGGCAGATTATAAAATCCTCGCAAAGATTTTGGCAAAGCGGCTGGAGTGGGTCCTGCGAGACGTTGTCGGAGAACATCAGGCGTACGGAATCAAGGAACGGACACATTGGCTGAAACCTGCACTCGATAGAGAATCTTGTGCAAGGCTGCCAAAAGTGTTAAGGGTTCCTCTGGCGGTGCTCCAGATGGACCTCAGCAACGCCTTCGACCGTGGTAGGGCACTCCTTCCTCTTCCGGCTCCTAGAAAAGTGTGGGATCGGTGAGCGTTTGCTTCGCCACGTGCAGCTCTGCTACTGTGACATCACGACGCGCTTGCTGCTGAACGGTAGCAGGGCGGCCCCAATCGCAGTGACCAGATCCATTCGACGGGGCTGCCCAATGTCACCGGTACTGTTTGCATTGTACCTCGAACCGCTTGTGCAGGACGATCATCAGTGACGAGAGTATCCGCGGGTTGACCCTGTCGTCGGGCTCGTTAATGCGGACGATGTCGCGGTGATATGCTCCTCAAGGACGCAGGTGCAGACGGTGAAACAACACGTCACGGTCGTCTGTGGTGCCTCGGGTGCGTCGATGAACTCTGACAAGTCTGCCGGCGTTTGGCTCGGAGGCTGGGACTTGCAGTCAGGAACGTCCCTTGGGATCAACTGGACGGCGAGTGTGACAAAGCTGCTTTGATATAAATTTGAACACAATACATGTAGCAATGAAAGTGCTGGGAGCGGTGGTTTGGACATTAATCGCCTCCGGAGAAGTCATGGGCACGCCACGGAACAGATTGTTTCAATCGCCATTTATCCGTAACTCGGTGTTTTCAACCGTTGGTACGCGGCACAAGTGTTGCCGTGCTCCCAGAGTAACAATGCAAATTACATCGCTTCTTTGTTACCTTTGTTAAGCGATATTTTTTTTCCCGAAATCAAAGAGAACTTATACAATCTCTTCGTTCGAGTGTACTGGAAGTTTTCTCAATCCATGGCTGGAGGGAAACACGGGAGAATCCCGGTCACGTTGCTTGAAGTTTTACAGAGAAATAGTGCCGGCAAAGATGTTTTTCGAAGCTCACTTTTCAAAGGGATATCTCCAAGAGGTTAAAGAAAAACTCTATATTGGAACACTGTACCGTAACTTTTCGGGGAGTGCAGTTGTTAACAGCACTCCCTGCCCAGTTCCATTTGGATGAGTTTCGTACCGGCACGCGTTCGTGTAATCACTACTGGGTAGTGCACGTTGAAGACCCCAGGTTGGCGGCTGTACTGCACTGGCTAAGTTCCTCATCTACAGCTAAGAGACAAGTCAGCCGTTGAGGCGTACAGCATCAAGCTTGTCTAAACATACAAGCATCACAATTTTTTTTCTTTTACTAAAAAGAAGCAATGATTTTGGGTGAGGATGGGGAGGGGGGGGGGGTGACTTCCCCAATCCAATCCACCCCTTTGCCTACGCCACTGTGAGTGGGGTGCGGAGACGGAGCGAGACATAAAGGAAAAGCTCTGCTACAAGAACGAAGTGGAAGCTCCTCTCACCCCTTTCCACTCTAGCAGAGCGGACGGTGGAGAGGAGGCGGCCTCCTCTCCACCGTTTGCTCCGCTGAAGTGGAAAGAGGTGGGAGGAGCTTCCACTTCGTTCTTGACCTGTTCAATCTAGAAACGCACACTTTTGTGGGGCTTTTCGTTGAGTAGTTGAGTACACAAGCACCTTTCTTACCCATTCTACACGTCTTCGCGAACAAAAACTTACTCGCACGTCGAGCCACACACAACAAAAAGCTAAAAAAAAAATCGCACTCTTCCGGGTAACATTTCTATGCTACAATGACAGGGCGGCAGGTATGATAAAACGGGACTGTCGTTGGACTGTCCCGGCCGAAACGGGACCCTTTCGAAATTCACGTGCCGATTAATAGAAAGGTCGGCACCACCCTGCACGACCCCTGTTGGCAGCTGTGGAATCCCTGCACAATGGCGGACTAAATCCAGAACGTCACGGCACACCTTATGCGTTTCGTTGTATTAGAAGGCAAACACACTCCCACATATTGTGTGTGTGTGTGTGTGAGCGTTGTAAGTGAAGATGAGGGGTGGAGGGGAGGATAGGGCGAATAGTGGAGATCCGCTATCTTATGGGATGACCAGCACGTTCCACGACGTCAGTTTGTCCGCCATTGTGCAGGGATTCATCTTACTGAATAATACACGGAGACTGGGACGAGAAGCAGCGAGCAGCCGATCCTAGATTTGACCCTCTCCCCCCGTTTCGCACCCTTTCTTAAAGGCATAAACAACATTCTCTCTCCCCCCCCTCCAACAAAGAGAAAAAGAAAAAAAAATTGGCGGTACGTTATTGACGAGAAGGGATGCTGCAACGAGACGTGTTTGTCCGTCCGTTCTTGTTCCAATCTCGA
>JAZHYW010051091.1:0-11940 GCA_037355805.1 Ixodes ricinus
GGGGGGTCTTAGATATGCGTCTCGATACATTGTAGTGTCGATTAATACAGACTGTAAGCGGAACTTTAGCCTTGTGGCGATGTCCTTCATTTATGCCAACATCCAGTGTATATATACTATATATATACCGGGTAATTTTTTTTTATTACACATTTGTTTAAAAAAAGCCGTGAAAACTAGACTAATGCGGTTTGTGCAGGTGGGTTATACGGCTAGGCGGACATTATGTGGGTGCTAATCGTTGTGATAAGGCGGCTAATGAATTACAATTTGTTAAGTAACTTTTTAATTGGTGAAAATAGACGTATGGTTTCAATTAGAAACTGGCTGGGCATCATCGAAAACCACTATATCAGTGAATTTTAGAACGACTTGAAGCTCGTGGGAAACTCGGGGGCGCACCAAAGTTACCACTCGTGGAGCAGGCGCAAAGCTAGCAGTGGCGGAACGCGGATGATAATCTAATCATCCGCGTTCCGCCACTGCTAGCTTTGCGCCTGCTGCACGAGTGCTAACTTTGGTGCGCCCTGAGCTCCACGAGCTTCAAGTCATTCTAAAATTGACTGATATAGTGGTTTTCGATTATGCTCAGCATGTTTCTAATTGAAACCATAAAATTATCTTTACTAATTAAAAAAGTTAATTAAGGAAGTTTAGGTGATTATCCTACTTATCGTAAACATTAACCACCCACATGATGTCCCCTGGGCCGTAAAACTCACCTGCACAAACTGTATTAGTGCATATTTTACGAATGTTTTGTAATAAAGATGTTCGAATTAAAATGGAAAACCCGGTGTATATGTATCGGAGAGATCGCTGGTCGCTTCAGTTCACCGTAAATCGGATAATCCGCTTTCAACTATATTCGGTTTATCTACGTCTTTCCCCCCCCTTTTTTTTTATTAATGTATCCCGCACAACGCTTATGCGCTCAAGTACATGAATGTTTTGGAAGGGTATATATAGTGGGCCAATAACTTTCGTGGGAACTGAGTGACAAGTAACATGGACATGAGTAAATGGTTATCTTGGGCATAGAACTCGAGGTAAACTAAATAGAATTCCACTGAAATATTGTTAGAATAATTTTTAAGTACTCAACTGCATCTTTTGTTCAAGCACTGGAGGTTGCAATCAAACTGCAATTTGTATTCAAGAGATAAATAATGCATACCATTTGGCATTGGATAATCCAAACCATGTCGACATGAGGGATATCGCAACGCTCAAATAAAGCATACACTAGATAAGAAAAAAAATCGTTTTCGACAATTTTGTTTTGCACCATATACGCGCTTGTCAAGTCACCAGTGCATAAGGGGAGATAAAATCTGGAAGAACGCGACTGTTTCTCAAAACATATATCTACGAAATGACCTAACATAAGTGAACGTTTGAGTGGTTCGATAAACCGAGAACCGACCCCTTTGCTCGAAAGATTCATTGGGATGGGTCGGACCCCCACTTCGTTGCAGAGATAGAAAAATTCATGGGCTCCTTGCCGCATCCCGCAGATGACGGTGCAGTTGTAGCCGTGGTATTTTCAGATGCGCCATACATTCGCAGTGTGATAGGAGGAATCCTACTACTGAGTTTGAAACGTGAAGAAATGCGTACCGCTAAATTAGATGGCAAGCGTGAAGTGACAAAATGTCTTTATCCGTCCATCCATCTAAAGAACCGTGAGTTAGCGAAGGGTGTGCACTGAAACTTCACCGGCGAACTGGGAGCCCTCAACATTTGTTTGGAAGCGCCGCGCGATCGTACGCCCAGAGAGTTATATTTATACCATAAGGTTATACCTCACCCCCAACACAGAACCGGCTCAGTCCCACAACACCCTAGAATGTCCTACAGAAGTGCGCGAACTTATGTCCTCTTTGGAACCCCTCTTAGAAATTTGCAACACTCCCTAGATTGACAACCCTGGATAAACGTCTCTTTGCGCCTCCTCCTCTCCTATGAACCTCTCCCACCTATGTTGCCTACTTTGAGGTTTGAGGGCCCCTTCGGGAGGCGTCACGTAATGCATTTTTAAATCCGGTTGTAGTCGCTGGCAGAATAAGGACGGCCGGGAGGACTTGCAGTACCAGCGCGAACCTTCTACCCTAGAAAACACTTTGGCGTCTGTCTTATGAGCGAGCATGCTCATCTTAAGCACGACGCAAGGCAATGAGCGCTTGCTTAAAGGCTAGACATCCGAAAAGGACGTCGTGCACTTCTTGTCGTCTCAGTGGCTACAGCGGGTTTCTTAGTTGCCTAATCAAAATTCTGACTTCACGAGCGCGTTTGGAGCTGTGAACACAAACCCAAGAACACTAATTCGAAGGTAAAAAAATACACCAGAGTTTCCATACATTTGGAGTTTGAAAATAGGAACAAAAATCAATAAACTAGCCTTTGTTATTTTTTCTTAATTTACTTGAAACTAAAGCTGTTACATAAGTATTCACCTTTTTTTTCTTAATATGTGCGTGTTTTCTTTTACTCTGGAGATGTGCTTTTCTCCATAGCACGCGGCTACGCTGCGGCAAAGTGAGATATGCAGGATCGCGATGTCGACTATAGCTGGTGTCACTTCTCTGCACTGCATTAGTGTTTGCTGAGAAGCACACTCAACGAACAAACCCGCATGAACAACTGTCCGTCTTCGATACGAATACCAAATAGAATAAATAGCACGTTATTAAAAGCGAGAACCAAAATTTTATCTTTTTTTTTTTGTTAAAAAAATGTTGCACAGATCAGGTTCAGAAAACAGGGGTTGCGTTCCAAAATTTATTCGATCCAACTCCGGAGTAAAGGTTTCGTACAGTGGCGTCTCAAGACTTACTCGCGCTTATCTCATGACGTCAGAACTCGCGTTTCAGAAGAGAGATGTTTACTCCAGAAGTTTAGAGTAATTACTCTCGCTGCCCTCCTCCGATTGGTGAGTAACGTCGGATAAAATCGAGTAAATACGTCACGTGAACTGTTCGCGGTGTTCTAGTCGTCTGCTGTCTGGACCCACAGCCGTCAAAGCTCGTCTGCTTCGTTATAGCTTTGGTGGCAGACGTTCGAAATGACAGAGAATGAGGTGCAGCCATTTATATGTGGTTATGCGTAGAGCAAGTCGTCCGCTTCTTTTGCACGAGTTGCGGTGACGTCAGAACGACGCCGAGCTCTGATTGGTTCAGATTTAAAGGATAGTGGGTAGGTGAGAGCTCGACGATCCGACATCATCACAACCCCTGCGCAAGAAGCAGACGACTTGCTCTCCGCATTGCGCTTTGTTGTTTCTTTGTTGTTTTCAAAGCACGAACTGAGTGTGCACTACATTCAGACCGCGCACCTTCCGCAGGAAGGTATACCTGTTGTTATTATCAGAGTGCGAGCGTAAACACGAGCTTCTCCGCATCCTCATCCTCGGCGTTGGAGTGAACTACATATTCTTACGTTCAAGGCTGAAAATGTTCGAACGCAGTAGATGATGTGGAAGGCATATTTTTCCCCACAGAGTGTGCGTAATGAGAGGATCTCAGGATAATGCTGGTAAAGCAATGAAGGCCTCAAATATTTTGTCCCCCACCCCCTCTCTTCCCCCCCTCCCCCCCCCCCCCAGAATTGCCTATTGTGGTTTGGCAGTTCTCTCTGTGATTTTGTAATCATCTTCGATATTCGCGTGCGCTACGCAGTCACCTTGCCACACACGGACCATTACGCTCGGACGCTGCTCAAGTTTGACCAACTGGACTACAGTCATATGGCACAACTCGCTCACCTGGCGCCTTGGAGCATGATCACGTCAGTGTCGGATTGGTCGTCAAACTATGAGCTATAGTACGTTTTTATTTTCGCCATTCAGAAGGAATGCTCACTGTCTCTGTGAGCTCATCGAGACGGAAGCGTTCACCATGGATAACTTCAGACATCATCAATGACGCCCGGCTCAAGCGAGCACTTTTCCGGCGTGCGTGCTGTTCCCAGTGTCCCACTGCACTGCAGCTGGCGAAGACCCAGCAGCGAGCTTTGAAGGCCGCTATTTATTGTGCTCATCAACCGTATGTTGATGAGCACAATAAATGATCGTTCAATGAATGAATGATGAATGATCAATGAATGAGTGATTGGCGATCAACAGTATGTATTCATCGCAGCGAAAGCCAAAATTGACCTGAAGGTATTTTGGGCTATACGTGAACCGCCTACGCTCAACGTCGCAGCGATCCTGCTTCAGTGCGAACGAACGTGTTGTCGACTCACCCCGGGATGTCGCCAATCAGTTCGCTGACCACTTCTCGGTTATCAACGGTTCCTGTTCCGTTTAGCACCCCCCCCCCTTTTTTAGCGCCATTTGTCCAACGACCACCAGAAGCGTCGTCTGCGCAAGTGGTGACGACAGCCAGCCCGAACTCTTTTCGGTGACCTTCACCACTGAAGCACTACAAGAAGCCTTACTCATGACAGGCACGTAGCCAGGATTTGGTTTCGGGGGGGGGGGGGGGGGCGCCCATGACAAAATGCTGTATGAGGGGGAGGGGAGAAAAAGGACCCAGCAAAATATAAGATTTTTTTTTTTTGGGGGGGGGGGGGAGGGCGGGCCTTATGTCCCCCCCCCCCCTACGTGCCTGACTCATGACAATCAAGAACTCCCGGTATGCTGGGCCAGATGGCATTGCCCCTATAATGTTTAAGGTGCTAACCACGCATGTGCTGCCAACAACGTCCAGATTGCTGCAGGACCATTTTGATAGCTGAGTTGTCCCAGAGGAGTGGCGCCGAGCTCTGGACACTCCCCGGCACAAGGGGAAAGGGAACCCTTCGATGAGCCAAAGCATTACCGTCCTGTTTCCATCACCTTGATTTTGTCCCGCACGTTCGAGCGTGTAATCAACAACCAGCTCCACGAATTTTTGGAGAGATATTCCGATTCTCAACATGGTTTCCGCCGAAACCGCAGTTGCGAAACGGCCCTTGCCACCGTGACACATTTTGTGAGCGACCACATGGAAAACCGCGTTCGCATGGATTTGCTTCAACGAGACCTGAATAACGCATTCGACACGCTAGACGTTACGCTTCTGACTAACAATTAAGGTCATCCAAACAGGCGCCCGTGGCCCTCCTCTCGTCTGGATCTCAAGAAAAGATTTCTCCGCGACCGCAGCCAACAAGTCGTGCACGGAGGTTCACGCTCCCAACGCTCAAATATCTTGTCAGGAGTGCACCAGGGCTCGGTACTGGGACCGATCCTGTTTCTGTTGTACGTGAATGACATATATGCCTCGCAACGAGAGGTGCTTGCTGGTGCAATACGCCGACGATACGCCCATCGTGGCACCCGTCTCGTCCCGTGCTGACGCCCAGAATCTCCAATGCTACTTGTCTGAAATCGAGGAATGGACGAAAGCTCAAGGTCTTTAGATAGGTTCGTCAAGAAGTACCGTGGTTCGTTTCACCAACAGCAAAAAGAAAGACATTCTTCTCTACACACTGGCTGATTCCCCACTTGCTGTTTTGGATTCCATCAACATTCTGGGCGTCACACTTGCAAGCAATCTGGACTTTTCTGCCATGCATATTTCGGGTATCGTCTCCAGGGCCCGGCGGACGCTAGGGTGTATAACGCCGCACGCGTGTGACCAAACCGTGTGGGCCGGTAGCGCTGCGGACGCTTTACACAGCACCTGTATACACTTTACTATGGAGTATTGCTCGGCAATCATGGTCCCCAGCCCAACAGCACCACTGCGAGCGACTCGAGAGTGTGCAGCGCCGTGCTACGCAGATCATCTGTGGCCGGTCATCCATCACCTCTGCCAAATCGTAGACACACGTCTTGGAGCACTTGGATGGCGACCACCTGTTGAGAGGCGACGTACTACCTCACGGGCACGCGCGCTTTGTCAGGTGCTCGGCGGGTCGCTTGTCTTGTGCAGTGCGTGTGAGCAAAAGTACCGGGCAGCCATAGCCGCTCCGCGGCAGAACCATCCGCTATAGTGAATCCCTGATCCCCGCAGCTATCAGAGACTTCCTAACTTCCCTTAGCCACCCGAAGCCCTCTGCCAACTTCATACGACGAGTTTCGGGAACTCTGCGCTTTCTTCTCCCGTCGAGTGGCGTCGGGATCCTCTTGAACTGGCGTCATGTGATCTGTTGTTTTGTGTTCTTGTTGTCTTTTTTTTCTTGTGTGCCTTTTGTGTGACCTTTTTCTTTTTAGTACAGTGTATGTGGCGGTCGGCTAGCAGGCGCATATGCCTAAGGGCTGTAACCTTACGCATGTGCGTTGTAGATTACAATTAAAATTACAATTACAATCACTGTTGAGAAAGCCCCCTGTGGAAGCGGATTCTTTAATTTCTGAAAAACACAATCAGTGCAAATTCCGATTCGTGGAACGAATACATTTAGGGCACCTGGACTAGACTTACAGCGATCTTGCTGATTAATAAAAACAATTTTTTTTATGTCTAACTGAAAGGAGCAAGTAATTTTTATCTTAATATGCAGGCCAAACCAGCATCAAACAAGTCTCGCGTTCTTTTTGTTTTGTTTAAACAATCCTTCTTTCTGTCTTTTTCTGCCTTCAATACTCTCACTGTCTTCATTCCCTTCAACCTTGACATTCGAGACACGAAGGAGTTAGGTGGGAGCTTGCATGTTTATACTGTTCCAGCACTATCACAAACAAAACGATAGTAATTGCTACTTTTGTACGAGAACGGAGATACATGCATAGCGTGATGTTCGCGATCAAACTAACAAGATGAAAAAGCTAAATTAAGCATACTCTTATATTTATTCGGCTGCTCCTGTATCTATAGCTTGATTCTCATTACCATGGTGCACTGCAAAATGATTTATTTCGAATAATTATTCGCTAGACGAAATCGCATTTGTAACCTGGTGAGGCGTCTTTCCGTGGTGGAAAAGGGGGGGGGATTCGTCGGACCCTAGCCCCTCCCCCGGAAATTGAAAACTTTTCGCCAATGGTTCGTGGTATTGGCCAGTCGATCTTCAAGCGCCGAACATCCAGCGGAAGGGATATAAGTGCGAAACAATCGCAAATGAAGCGGTTCGCGCAAGTTCGTCGTCGCCGTCGCCTGCTTCAGAAACCGAAAAAACGGAGAAAGAACAAACAAGAACAACACGGTAGGGTGTAGCCACGTGACTTCCGGCCATGAGCTTCCGTGCTCGTGTTTCGGTTTCGAGCAGTGGAGTTTTTGGTGTTATTAAAAATATACGTGATTCTGCATCAAAATATTGACTGGGTAGCCTCCTGACACCATATTAAATCGCCTGACAAAAATAATAAAGCATTTCTTAGTATGTGTCAGTGTTTTTAAAGGGCACTGACACCTTCCCCCAAAAAAGAATATATATATACATATATATATATATATATATATATATATATATATATATATATATATATATATATATATATATATATTCTTTTAAAAATTTGCTACACTGTCACGTATATTTTCAATAAAGTAAAAAAACGCAACTGCTCGAAACCGAAACTGGACTGGGGAACAAGAAATATAGAGGAGGAGAAAGATGCCGAAAGTCACAAGGCTGTCATAAGTCATAAGACTTCTTCTTAATCATCGTATTTGCAGCTTTTTAGAAGCCAGAAAAAACGAGAATCCTATATTACAGCGGAGCTGTTAAGGGCTAGTTTCCCCTGGATCGTGTCCGCCAGCAAACAAATGACACAAAACTCTGGACAGCTACCGCCATCTATGAGCGACGGCGGCAACCATCGCTCATAGATGCCGGACAACCGGCAAGCCGGTTGTTGCCATCGCTTATAGATGGCGCAACCTTTCCAGCCTTTCCACTCTGGCTTGCCGACTTGCGGCCGGCCATTACTTCATTCCCACCACAGTACAGCTCCGTTGGTCTTCCTTCTTCACCAGAGCGGAAAGGCTGAAAGTTTTTGTCCATCTCTAGAATTGAGTGTGTGCCTTCGATGACCCCGACTTTGCTTATATTTGGTGGTTCCGTCTGAATTAAAGAAAACGGCGCGTGACCATGGAGAAGAGAGTGAGCACGTCTCAAACCGGCCAGTTTTCCATCGGCGGTTTTTGGGAGGAAAAAGTAAAACGAATTTTGAGCCGAAAATTGTGTTTTAGGTAGCTTGGTTCTTGTATGTCATGAATAAATAAAAATCTTGGCGAGCCTAAATACCGCGCCAACGTCGTTCTTGACGTTGGCGCGGTTTTCGCCTGCTTCGCACAACCAAAAGCACAAAGGGAAAAAAAAAAAAACAGAAAACGCGTTTTGGTGTAGTCACGTGACTTCTCCCCAGTTCAGATATCGCGGCCATTAACCCCGTGCTCATGTTTCGATTTCGGTTTCGAGCAGTTGCGTTTTAGGGGCGAAGTTCCTTAGGGGCTAGCCATGTCCGGCGTCCGTCCGTCCAGCATCCGGTGCTTGTGAGCTCACGAGCACGTGAGCACGTGCTCGTGTAAAGGGAAAAAAAAGATGAAAAAAAAAAAGGTTCGCGCTGTCGACAGGATTTGAAGCTGTGCTGGGAGACCCCAATGGATTTCTAGTCTATCGCCTTAACCACTCGACCACGACTGCGGGACGACTAGGGGGCTCTGAGATGTGGTACTAACTCAAGAGCTGGGGATGTCATGGATGAAACGTTGCATGTAGCCGCTCAACGTCTATACAGGAGAGGGCGCTGCGGTCAATTGCGTATATAATCGCGTTAAACTTTGCATGCATTGGCTCAACGTTTATAGACGAGAGGGCGCTGCGGTCAAATGCTCAAATGCGTATATAACCACGTTCCATACCACACATTCTCTTTCTGACATGGATGAAAACGAACGAAAGGCTCGGCATGCTGCGGCTCAGTGTCTACGCAGACAAGCACCACCAGAGCTTCGCCCCAAGCAACATCACTCACCAGGTGGAAATGCGGTCAATTTTTTTGACTGTATTAAAAATATACGTGACTTTGTAGCAAAAATTTATTGTGTAGTCTTCTTACACCATATTAAATCAGGGGTACTCCGGCGACTTCTTCATAGTCCCCGATTTGCCTAAACATTTGCTGAACACGCCAACTAACATCGCTGAAATAGTATCTAAAATATTAGGTCAAAATATTGTTTGTTTTGCGAAGTTATTGCATCTACAATTTTGGTCCCCAGTGTGTTTTTCGAACTGAAAGTCTCTACTGGCAACAACGAGAAAGTGACGCCAGTCGCTAGCATCCACTCATTCAGTGGAAGGCATGGGTTCACTCTCCCGGGACTGTAGATTTTGTTCCCAACCGATTACAAGCTGTTTCATGGTGTCAAATGAATGCTTTGGAAGCTCGCTCTAGTACCCGCGCACCAGCACGGAACAAATGCTTGGCATAGACCCTTTTTAGACTGCTTGATCGTCAGTGGAAGGCAAATGCATGCCTTCAACTGACGTCACGGCACTGAAAAGTGCGGGAAAATTTGAATGTTAGCTTTTGCAACATTTTCATTCGCCGATTACACAATAACTATTATGAATTTCGCAAAACCAAATAGCATACCGGAAAGGGTAAACGCCGGGGATTCAGAAAATATAGCTGGGACCCTTTCAGGTGAGATCACTTAAAATTATTTAGAAGACATGAAAGCGTCGTTTCGGGGAGTGAAGAACCGTATTGTTATCAAATTCCCCGATACATTGAGCGGGGAAGTGACGTCAGGTCACGTAACATCAATTTTGTCGCTAAATACAGCAGGGAGACTGAATTGGTATATATAGTCGGTTGCAACCTAAGAACGAAGGGCGAGGGTAAGACGGACCGGGGAGGAGGAGCAGACGGAACGCTGGAGAAGAGAGGGGAAACCTCCTTCTCTCTTTAGCGTTCCGTCTGCTTCCTCCTCCCCGGCACTCTTACCCTCGCCCTTCGTTCTTAGGTTGCAACGCAGTATAGGTCACTTGACATCAATTTCCCGCTAAATTTAGCGGGAAATTTAGCGAGGGCGGACGGACGGACAAAAAGCCGACCAAGGAAACGGGATATCAAGGTGAAGGGTGTGGACACTGACAGTGGCGTAGCCAGGAATTATTTTCGGGGGGGGGGGGGGGGGTCTTCGCCCTATCTCTGCGTGTAGTATTGGCCTTGAGATCGACCTAGAGGTGGCGCTACTGTCGCGCTATCATCATCATCAAAGCGGGGATAGAAGCACGGCCGCCCCATAGACTCTCCACGTTCGCGCGCGAGACGGCGTAGATTCTTGCGTTTATTTTGTCGCATGTCGGTGGAAAAACAATTATAGCGGAAAATGGTGCGGTACCGTCCGGTGCTTTAGTGAAGATTGAATTGTGTTACCAGTGTACGACCTAAATTTAAATAATCGCTCGTGGGGATGCGTCGTCTGTTCTAGGCAGACGTTGGGAAGCATGGATCACCACGACGGATGCCTGTCTCCGGGTGATCTGCACTATTTATGTTTATATTAGGGCTGGGCAATTGATCGATTAACCTTCCGATTAATCGATTAAGGCTTTAATCGCGATCAAATTTTTTAACCGGTTAATCGGTTTTTTAATCGGTACTCAAAAAGAAGTCAACTGGACGCACGCATGGCTCTATCCTGGACGACCTGGCCGTACTAGGGGTGACTCATGCCCCCCCCCCCTCCCTTAAAGAAAACGCTGCGTGGCGTGTATCTGGTCGTTCTGTCCCAAGTGGTTTTCTGTTCCCAGCCAGGTGCTATGAGCAAGGTTCAATTCTCGCGCTCGCGAAGCGTCACGTGTTTCAGGATATACATTACAGTTATGCCGAGGTCAGACGAACAAGCCGGGCCCGCAATTGATCCCTGCGCGACCGCGAAACTTCACGTCTTGAGGATCTATTACACATCCTACCCAGGCAAGACAAACAAGCAGAAAAACAAGCTCGGAAGCAAACAACGCCATGGTTA
Source organism: Ixodes ricinus (assembly GCA_037355805.1). Classification (NCBI taxonomy): domain Eukaryota; kingdom Metazoa; phylum Arthropoda; class Arachnida; order Ixodida; family Ixodidae; genus Ixodes; species Ixodes ricinus. The sequence goes on from JAZHYW010051091.1 coordinate 10,917, forward strand.
CTTATTCCAGTATTCGGCCCGTAAAAATGGACGAGTTCACTGTCCCGGCCGAAACGGGACCCTTTCGAAATTCACGTGCCGATTAATAGAAGGTCGGCACCACCCTGCACGACCCCTGTTGGCAGCTGTGGAATCCCTGCACAATGGCGGACTAAATCCAGAACGTCACGGCACACCTTATGCGTTTCGTTGTATTAGAAGGCAAACACACTCCCACATATTGTGTGTGTGTGTGTGAGCGTTGTAAGTGAAGATGAGGGGTGGACGGGGAGGATAGGGCGAATAGTGGAGATCCGCTATCTTATGGGATGACCAGCACGTTCCACGACGTCAGTTTGTCCGCCATTGTGCAGGGATTCATCTTACTGAATAATACACGGAGACTGGGACGAGAAGCAGTGGCGCATTCACGAAAAAAAGGGGGGCCTTCAGCTCCCACCCCCGAAATCCAACCGACCCTGGATTTGACCCCTCTTCCCCTTTTCGCTCGCCAAGCCATGGAACAACCCACTGATCTCAATGACATTGACAATTGCTGGATCGCGCTTCCCGCTCCCGCAAGTGAAGCCACCGGACGCTACCTCGCTGGGATACGATTTGCTGTTTTGCCAGCGTTTCGCTGCGGTTTCTCAGCGTGCTGTAAACACGTTTTCTACTCGTTCGTCGTCATTCGCCGAAGAAGGGTTTAAAGACTCTGTGTATTGTTCAGACTTGCCGTTGTTAACACGTGGAAAATTTTACGAAAGCGCAGTGTCGCAGGAAAAAGGCACAACTCGTCGAAAGCAAGGGTCTGGCGGCGTGTTCAAAGCTTCCTTGGCACGCCAAAGTTCCGTGTCTCTGTGCCTTCGCGCGCTTGGATACCGACCAAGAATCGACGCCATGTGGATATGATTAATGTGTTTAAAAGAATTTTTTTTTCCTTTGCATGTGTTTTTTAAAATATTCCTGGCTACGTTACTGACGAGAAGGGACGGACAACAAGACTTTGTGTTTGTCCGTCCTTTCTTTCTTGTCCCAGTCTCGG